>PVLD010034897.1:0-12265 GCA_004027595.1 Dinomys branickii | reverse complement strand
AAAAAAAAAAAAAAAAAAACCAACACATACAAAGAAAGTTTCAAGATGGCAATAAAGCTCGATGGTAGAGTGCAATCCTCAGCACCAAACAAAGGAAAGATGGGTTTTAAATGTCTAGCAAACAAAGCTGGGCGTGGTGGCGCACTCCTGTAATCCCAGCACTGGGGAGGCTGAGGCAGGAGAATCGTTGTGAGTTTGATACCAGCCTGGGCTACAAAGTGAGTTCAAGACCAGCATGAACTGCACAGGGAGACCCTGTCTCAAAAAGACAAAAAAAAAAAAAAAAAAAAAAAAATCTAGCAAAGACTAGTCTCTGGCTGGCTGCTCCATTCCTCTCAGAACTCCTACACTGGTAGCTGCAAACACAAGCAGCAGCTCTCGAGGGAAAAGGGCAGCACTACAGCATCTACAGTCATCTAGCAGGTCAAGGCCAGCAATGGTGGTGAACACCGTGTGGGCAAAGGACAGTCCCACAACAAAGCTACGGTCTCCACTGTGAACAGCACTAGCACCACAGTGGGGAAACACTGGCCTACACTGTTTCTTTGACCGCCTTTTCTTCTTCTGAAACACGAACATGCGAGCTGGGAACGGGGGCACACACTACAATCCCTGCTGCTCTAGTCCCAGCTACTCAGGAGACTGAGACAGAAGAATCACAAGGTCAAGGGCAGCCTGAGTAACTTAGTGAGACCTCGGTTCAAAATTAAAAATGAGAGAGACAGACACACAGAGACAGACAGAGAAAGGAAAGGAAGGGAACAGAAAAGGCAAAGGGGGAAGGGAAAAAAGGAAAAGGGGAACAGGAAGGGAAGGGGAAAGGAAAAGGGAAAACGGAAAAAGGACTGGGATGTAAGCTCAGTGGTAGAGTTCTTGCCTAGCATGAGTGATATATGACTCCGAGTCACCCAGTCCTGTGAAAGAGAGAAGGGGAACGCGACGTCACAGAGCAATATAAATACTTGATTGACTTTTTCTTCAGCACTGGGAGTTGAACTAAGAGGACTTTTACACTGAGCTACATTCCCTACCCCTTTTTTTTATTTTGAAACAGAATCTCACCAAATCATTAAATTGTGATCCACCTGCCTGAGCCTCCCAGAGCCCTGGGATTACAGGTATGACCTACTCAAACACAACATCTTTAGGTGATTGTTCTAACGTTTTTTCTTTTTCTTTTTTGTCTTTTTGAGACAGGGTCTTGCTATGCAGTTCAGACTGGCCTCGAGCTCACTTTGTAGCCCAGGCTGATCTCGAACGCACAACAATCCTCCTGCCTCTGCCTCCTGAGTGCTGGGATTACAGGTGTGCCCCACCATGCCTGGCCTGTTCTTCTTTATTAGTAACAGATTATTTCACAGAAATCTCAACACAATTCCCAAAATTCTCCTACAAGAAGTCTACCCACTCATGAAATCAGACAACTTTTGGTCACGCTGGGAGCCAAAATACTCTGCATCGCTTGATGTTGAAAACCATGATAAAAAGATAAAATGCAAGGCAGACATGGTGGCACATGCCTGTAATCACAGCACTTGGGAGGCTGAGGCAGGAGGATTGCTGAGAGTTTGAGGCCAGCCTGGGCTACATAGTGTGTTTGAGACCAACCTGGACTACACAGAGAGAACCTATAAAAAAAAGATAAAATGCCAATAGCTTTTTATAATGTATATTTTGCCATATCAATACAAGGTCAAAGAACTTCACAGACAAAACTATTTTGTAATTTTATACAAATAACGAGTGACACACTATGCCATCCATAGTCTAGAGTAAGGTTTACACCAATGAGAACTGTTTATAACAAAACGGCTCCCTTGCACAGTTACCCAGGGGGCTGAGGTGGTACTTTACTATCACAATTAGACTGCTCCTTATCCAAGAACGCCCAGGAGAAATCAGTAAAAACTTCTATTTCACATAAAGAGGTCAGCGGGGTGCTGTACTTTATAACTGAAACATTTTAAATTTGCCTTAAAAATGGTGATACAATGAATAACAATAAAAATAATCTGATCCAAAACTGAGCAGACAAGCTCAGTGCAGCGGTACACATCTACAAACATGGGGACACTGAGGCAACAGGATCGGAAGTTTCAGGTCAGTCTAGACAAGTACAGAAACTGTCTCTAGCTGAGCAAGACCCTGTCTCAGAAAGGGGTGTGGGGGTGGGACAGGCTTAGGGAGAAGGCCCTGAATTCAACCCTCTATGTCCAAAGAAAGTGAAATAGGAAAGGGGGAAAAGAAAAGGGGGGGTAGGTCCAAAAAGTAAACATAACGTAACAAGTAATCTCAAGAATATGAAGAAACTAGAATAGTTTTGCATTATTGATGGGTGGGGAAAATGGTCCAGCCATGGTAGAAAACAGTATGGCTCTTGCCCAAAAAAACTGAACACAGAATTACTACATAATCCAGAAAATCCACTTATGGTTCTACAGCACCCCCCCTAAAAAAAAAAATTTGAAAACAAGGACTTGGGCCAGGGATATTGCTCAGTGGCATAAGTGCTTGCCTGGCAAGTGCAAGGTCCCAAGTTCGACTCCCAGCACCAAAAAGAAAACAAGGTCTTCCCCGGACATTTCTACACCCACATTCACCGCATGTTCTATAATCAAAAGCTGGAAACAACCAAAGCCTTTGCCAAGAGACAGATGGATAAACAAAGTGTGATACCTGTACACACAAAGGGATTATTCAGCCTTAAAAGGGGAATCTGAGACATGCTGTAAGGTGGATGAAACTGAAAGATACCATACTAAATAGGCCAGACACAAAAACCCAAACATTATGTTACTCTGGGTAAAGAACAAGTGCAGTCAAATTCAAAGGCAGAAGTAAAGTGGTGGCTATCAGGGGCTGAGGGGAGAAACAGGTGGAAACTACTGTACAATGGGACAGAGTTTCAGCCTGGAAAGATGGAAAGGTTCTGGAGATGGTACAGTCTGTGAATATACTTACTGCCACAGAACTGTCCGCTTACAATGACTGTAATGACAGCCAGGTGTGGCGGTGCGTGCCTGTAAGCACTCAGGGGGCTGGAATGCAATTCTGATTTATCTAACAAGGTAGATGCATTTTGAAAATATCATGCTGAATGAAATGAAGCAGGGGACAAAGGACAAATGCTGTATGGTACTACACACAAAGGGTAACTGCAGTAGTCAAAAATTAGTGGACAGAAGCTGGGGATGTAGCTCCGTGGGTAGAGCACTTACTTGCTTAGCATGCAGAAAGCTCTGGGTTTGAGCCTCAGAACCACAAAAAAATTTTAAACATTCAAAAGTTAAAATCAAAGACAGAAAGAAACACGGTATTCTTAAAGGCTAGAACAGAGTGTAATGGGAGTTACTATTTAATGATGAGAAAGTTCTAAAGATGGACAGTGATGATGGTTGGATGAAACTATGTTTAAAATAGCACCGAAGTACAATCTACACTTAAAAATTATTCAACTGGTTTAGGTGTGATGGCACACACCTGTAAGCCCAGCAGTCAGGAGGCTGAGGCAGGATGATTGCCACGAGTTTGCGGCCAGCCTGGACTATATAGTTAGCTCAAGGCCAGCCTGAACTACATAGCACCACCCTGTCCTGCTCTTCCCTCTCCCCTCCCCCTCCCCTCTCTCTCTCTCTCTGTATATATATATATATATACACACACACACATATATATATATATAAGCAAGCAAAGAAACAGCTAAGTTTTATGCTGTATATCTTACTGCAATTTAAGATATATAAATATAAATATAAATATAAATATAAATATAAATATAAATATAAATATAAATACACACACACACAAATATATTTAAGGTTTGTCAAATCTGGCATCAAAAACCTAACAATTGTAGCTCGGCCAATAACAGCATAGGTGAACCGCGGCTTTGCTCTCGTCAATCACGTAACATTTACTGGTGGGCTTCACTGAGCACTAAAATTCCCTACTTGACTGTAAAAATTATAAATAATCAACTACCAAAGACTCCATGACTAAGAGCTTGTTACCATTTTATGTTCAGATTTTTGGCTTTTTTTTTCCTTTTGGTACCAGAAATTGAAGGACCTCATGCTTGCCAGGCTGGTGCTGCATCACTGAGCTATATTCCTGGCCCACATTTCTGGCATTTTCGTTGTTGTTATGGGACTGGGGAATAAGGTCCATTACCTAGTGCATGCCAGGGTGAGCAGTACCACTGAGCTATACCTAGCCATGGTCACATGTCAATATATGATCAGATTCTGCTACAGAGATTTTACTTTTCTTCGCAGTACTTGGGATGGAACCCAGATCTTTGTGCGTGCTAAGCAAGTGTTTTACCATTGAGCTACATCACCAGCCCCAAAGATTTTGGTAAGTACAAAAAACAGTGGGTAAGGCCATACGTGGTGGTGTACACCGCCTGTAATCCCAGCACTTGGGAGACTGAGGCAGGAGAAGCGCTGTGAGTTCAAGGCCAGCCTGGGCTACAAAGTGAGCTCAAGGCCAGCCTGAACTGCATAATGAAACCTTGTCTCAAAAAGACCAAATCAATCCATCAATCACAGTGGGGAAACGGCAATAATTACTTTTCTACATATTCTCACTGTCCAAGACAACGTTGGTCCTACAGTACTTTCTCTCAGTTTAAATTCCAAAGAGCTTAATCCGTGGCGTTATTGCATGGTTGGCAACCCCTTAGCAGTCAGAAAATTCCCTACTAAAGTAACCAAAAGAGAAAAGCATTAAACATGCATGTCGGGGCTGGGGAAATAGCTCAGTGGTACAAATGCCTGCCTGGTAAGCACAAGGTCCTGAGTTCGATCCCCGGTACCGCAAAAAAAAAAAAAAAAAAAAAACATGCATGTCCCCTACACAGATGTAAAGTCTGCTCAGGAAATAAATCCTTTTTCTCAGTAGCAGTCCTTAGAACATCCCAAAGAGGCCTTATTCAAGAGATCATCAGACAAGAAAAATCTAATCCCAATGTTAACAGCAGAATTTGCACATTCCCTCAAACACGCACTATTTAAAATCAGACAGATTTCTTATATGAGCAACTGAACTCACTTATGAGTTCCAAAAAATATAAACCAAGAAAGCACACTGACCTAGTAAAATATTTTATCCTATCCTAAGACACACAACTCATGGCGCCTTCACCAAATGCACAAGTAAACAGGAACTTTTTGCAGTTTAGCTTTGTTGCTACCTAGAATACAAAAGAAGTTTGTTATTTACACTTCTAAACTCTGTATTTGGGCAACAGGATTGCAAACACTCCATCAGCGAGCACAAACCACCTCCTACTGGGGGCACTTAATTTTTAAAGGACTGCAAGTTACTCAGCAAGATGCCCCCCGACACTGCTCTGCTTAAATGAAACAACGTTGTAGTTTCTTCCAGTGACAGTCAAAATGGCCCAAACCATCCTGATGACAAAGCACAGTCAGTCCCTCCTTCAGGACTAAATAACAATCACAAAACTTCCCTGCTCTTGGCTACAGAAACTGTGTCTAGAACCACTATACAAGTCTCTTAATTGTATTCTAATCCCAACACAACACCACTGTATGTTAATAAACACATTTTTATACCAGTAACAAAAGTATCAGCTATCCTCAGCCATCATTTTAAAATGATCTTCAGCCCAGAGCGGTGGTGCATGCCTGTAATTTTAATC
The DNA here is from genome assembly GCA_004027595.1 of Dinomys branickii. NCBI lineage: Eukaryota > Metazoa > Chordata > Mammalia > Rodentia > Dinomyidae > Dinomys > Dinomys branickii. The sequence goes on along the minus strand of PVLD010034897.1, from coordinate 6,600 downwards.
TTAATACTTTGGGAGGCTGAGGCAGGAGGGTCTCAAATTCAAGTCCTACCTAGGCAATTTAGCAACACGCTGAAATCCAGACTCCAAAAAAAAAAAAAAAAAACAAAGAGCCTGGCACAGTGGTGCACGCCTGTCATCCCAGCATTTGGGAGGCTGAGGCAGGAGGATCGTTGTGAGCTCGAGACCAGCCTAGGCTACAAAGTGAGCTCAAGGCCAGCCTGAACCATATAGAGAGATCCTGTCTCAAGACAAGACAAGAAAAGGAAGGAAGGAGAAAAGGGGAAAGGAAAGGGGAAGATAAAGGGAAAGGCAAAGGAACCCTCCTTCAGTCAGTCATCCTGCAAACTAACACAAATTTGCCCTGAACAATACAAAAATCTGTTGAATGCCAGGCATGGTGGTGTACACCTGTAATCCCAGCACTGGGGAGGCTCAGGCAAGAGGAATGCCTTGAGTTCGAGGCCAGCCTAAACTACATAAGTGAGACCTTGCACATGGGAGGCTGAGGCAGGAGGTTTGCTGTAAATTCGAGGCCAGCCTGGGCTACACACTGAGTCCAAGACCAAGCTGAACTACAAAGCAAGACTGTCTTAAAAAAAAAAAAATCTGTTGAAAACTAGACTCTAGAAGAAGAACAGTTAATATTTTATGTATAAAGTCCAAAAAGCCACTTCCATTAATCCTAATTTCCAAAGGAAGAGAGAAAGGTCTGGGAAAGAAAGAAAACTATTTATATCTTTAAGCCAAATGAAATGCACTAAGTTGATGTTCAAGTTACTCTGTGACATGAGTAATAAGTATGCTTCTTGAACAGTGTTGCTTGGGCTTTTTTGGAGACAGAATCTCACTATATAGTTTAGACTGTCCTTGAACTCATTATGTAGCCCAAGGTGCCTTGAACTCCCAGGGATCCTCCTGCCTCACTCTCCCAAGTGCTAGATTATAGGCATGGGCCACAGCACACAGCTCCAACAAACATTTAATAACATATGCCAGAAATGTAGTTTAAAAGTTTCAAATAGCAACATTTTTAGTAAGTAAAACTAAATGAAATTAATTTTAATATTCTATTTAGCCTAAGAAAATCAAAGTAGCATTTAAATACGTAATCAACATAATAGGGCTGGGGATATAGCTCAGTGGAATAAGCGCTTGCCTAGCAAGCACAGGGTCCTGAGTTCGATCCCCAGTACCGCAAAAAAAAAAAAAAAAAAAAAAAACAAACATAATAATCTCTTAAACTTCACATCTTAGGGTCTTTTAAATTCAGTGTTTATTTTTCTGAGATAGGGTCTCACTTCAATGTGTTGGGGAGTTTTTTGTTGGTGCTGTTTTTCCTCTTTTCCCTAGTCTCACTGCGCAGTGCAGGCTGCCCTGCACTCGCTCTGTAGCCCAAGTTGGCTTCTTACTCAAAGTGATCCTCCTCCCTCAGCCTCCCCTACAGGCATGCACCACCACGCCCAGTTCTTTTTGCTTTTGAGACAGGATCTATAGCTATGTAGTCAGGTTGGCCTTGAACTGACAGGATCTACCTGCCTCAGCCTCCAAAGTGCTGGCATTAAAGCCATGTGCCACCACACCCAGCAATGTATATTTTTAAAATAGTTCTGAGATAATTTCATAAGGTAAAAATAACCTATTTAAAAGTGAACAATGGATGGTTTTTAGTACACTTACAGTTATGCAGCCATCATTAGCACCAAAATTTAGTACATACTCAGGCCCTCATTAAAAAAAAAGCCTTCACACCCACAAGCAGAAACTCCCCATTCTCCCCCCGCCCTCCAGCTCCTGGCAACCCCTAATCTACTCTATGTTTCTACAACAGATTCACCTATTCTAGGCAGTTCCTATAAATGTGATCATGTCACTGACTTAGCGTGTTTTTGAGGTTTGTCTCTGTAATCATAAGGCTCGGTATTGATACAGGAAATAACTACATTTTTTTTTGTTTTATTTTTTGTGGTCTTGGGTATGAAACACAGGTCCCTGAGCATGCTAGGGAAGCACTCTACCACTGAGCTACACTCCAGTCCCTAAGCACATTTCAGATGCTCAGTATCCACATGGGGCTAGTCCCTGCAGTATTAAGACAACCTAGTTCTAGAAGCAAAAATCTCCCCCAATAGGCTGGGGAGATAGCTCAATGGCACAAGTGCCTGCCTGGCAAGCACAAGATCCTGAGTTTGATCCCCAGTACCAAAAAAAAAAAAAAAAAAAAAACCTCCTCCCAAAAAGCGTATCACCTTTTAAATAAAACAACATGTGGGCCACTACAATGTTGAAAAACTCCTTAAGCATGGTCCTAAATACATGTGTGTGTAGTTAACAAAGAAATACCACTTATGGGCAGTAACATATTAAAGGTCTACTACATCTTAAAATAATTGTTATAGCATAAAAACTATTAATGAATGGGAATCTGGGCATTGGTGGCACACGCCTGTAACCCTAGCACTCTGGGAGGTTCACGGAGAGGGACCCAAATTTGAGCTTAGCCCAGGCAACTTACCAAGACCTTGAACTGAACCGCACATCGACCCCAAAATAAAAATGCCTTAGGAGCATTTAATACTCAGTTCACGGGGCCTGGGGGAGGCTAGTGTCACAGTGTCCATCATCGCCACAGTCACACACATCTCAGTCCCACACGTCTCCAACGGGTGAACAGTGTCATGCATAAACATACAGATTTCCATCTTAAAAGCACAGGAAAAAAAAAAAACCCTGAAAGAAAAATAAAATAGAGAGCTGGGAATATAGCTCAGTGGCACAAGCACCTGCCTTGCAAGAGCAAGGTCCTGAGTTCAATTCCCCCTACCAAAAAAAAAATTAGAGAAGAGACCTAAGTAACAGCTCAGTGGTAGGCAGAATGCTTATCTGTTGCCTAGCCCCCAAATTCAATCCCCAGTAACCCCAAAATAACAATAACAATTTAAAAATAAAAACAAGACAAAATACCCTAAAAATCTTTATCTTAGTACAGCATATTTACTGCTTCAAACTTTAAAAACAATCTGATTGTGATTTAAGTTTTTTTTTTTTTTTTTTTTTTTTTTTTTTGCGGTACTGGGGATCAAACTCAGGACCCTGCGCTTGCTAGGCAAGCGCTTATTCCACTGAGCTATATCCCCAGCCCCTGATTGTGATTTAAACATGATCAAAAATCCACACAGGCCGGGCGTGGTGGTGCACACCTGTAATCCTAGCACTCTGGAGGCTGAGGCAAGAGGATGGTTACAAATTCAAGGCCAACCTGGGCTACAAACTGAGCTTAAGGCCAGCCTGAACTGCATATTGAGACCCTGTCTCAAAAATACAGCTCTGTGGAACAAGCTCCTGCCTGGCAAGCACAAGGTCCTGAGTTCAATTCCTGGTAACCCCCCCCCACAAAAAAAATTACTCAAAAAGACAAAAAGAAAAAAGAAATCCACACAGAATTGTACAAATAATTCACACAAGGAAAAGACCTTTATTTAATGGCAGTAAGAAAAAGTTAAATGGTTATTAATGAAGCCACCCTACTTTACTGTTTACTGAACTATGTATCGTTTTCCCACATATTTATAAGAAAATATTTTATCAACTGTGTCATATATGAACCCAGGACTGTCACACTGAGCTAACATCCCAAGATCCCCCGCCTACCTCCTCCCCCTTTTTATTTTGAGAGAGGATCTTGTTAGGCGGCTGAGTTGTCCAAGCTGGGCTCAAATTTACAATCCCCCTGGGATTATAGGTATACACTACTATGCCCCACCATGGCATATATTTCTAATCTTCTACCCTAAAGAAAAGTTTTTACAGTGTAAGTCAGATTCTTAGGAGAAAACTATTTTGTTGTTTTTTGCAGTACTGGAGATCAAACTCAGGACCTTGCATTTGCCAGGCAGGCACTTATACCACTGAGCTATAACCCCAGCCCCTTGGTTTGGGTTTTTGAGACAGAGTTTCACTATGTAGTTCAGGCTGGGCTCAAAGTCATGGCAATCCTCTTGCTTCAGCCTCCCAAGGGCTGGGGTTACAGGTGTGCACTATCACATCCAGCAAAAACTAATTATTGTACAAAAAAAATTTTAAGAGCTATTTCACTTAACTATTTTATTAACTATGAAACTAGATTTTAGAAGATTTTCTCTAGAGATGACTTTACATAATTTCTAGCAGCGGTTAAGTAGTATGAGAATGAGCGACCAATAATCTTCAGTACGTAAATTACCAGAGGGTACACTTCTCATTTTGTAACAAGTACTCCTTGTAGATAAAAGCAATCACAGAGTTTGTACTGATGTTTTTTTAACTGGGGGAAGAGAAAGGTCTCTGGCATGAAAGCCTGGCTAATTCTGAACTTCAGAAAGTGGAAATGTTTATTATAAATAAGAGTGCCTACTTCCCTTTATTTCACGAATGACTAGGGAAAGGTAAAAATACAAAACAAACAAACAAAAAACACCTAATTGAAAATACCACAGAGACTCCAAGTCAGCACAATGCAAGAGGGGTAAAGAGCAAGGCCACCAGTCGCGCTCTAGGTAACACCACTGGCACAGCCCCCAACCTCATTTCAGAAGTTTACAACACAAAGAAAGCCGCCCATGATCTACACAGCCGACTCTGGTATCCAGCAAGACAAAACTGAATGACTCTCCTTGGTGGCCTCCCTGGAGTGCATCTGAGGAGCACGGTCTTCTCTGCCACAGAGCTGGCCGAGCTTCACCACTCTCTTTCAGAAGCACCTTACGCAAGAACTTGTCGCTCTGTTAAAATTTGCAACTTCAGCATAACACAAGTTTTTAAGGGTTTTACATACTTTGTTTCCAAGTCAAACAAATGGACCAAGTGCGCCTGGGCCGGTAACCCCAGTAACCCCGCACTTGGGAGCCCGAGGCAGGAGGGTGCCTGCAGCTTTGAGGCCAACCTACAGGGAACTCCAGGTCAGCCTGAACTGCAGAGCACAACCTTGTCTCAAAATAAACAACAACCAAGCCAAACAAGGTTTGTTTGTTTTTCCATATGTGTGTGTATGTGTGTGCTGGGGATTGCACCCATGGTCGTGCACAGGCTAGGCACCTGCTCAGCCACTGAGCTGTGTATCTCCAGTACTGGACTGGCTTGGTATTTTCAATTTTAAAATTTTTTGTTCAAAGACTTAATCCACTGAATCAGTTTGTTAATTTTTAAAGCAACAGTTATTTTTTTACTTGGAGATTAAAACACACCAGGAGCTGGGCATGGTAGCACATAGCTGTTGTAATCCCAGCACTCGAGGGTTGGGGCAAGCAGATCACCACGAATTCAAGGCCAGCCTGGGCTACATAAGCAAGTTCAAGGCTAGCCTGCACACATAGTAAAACCTTGTCTCAAAAAAAAATCTAAAATTTTAAAAATTTAAAAATGTTTTAAAACCACAAAGTACCAAATCATAAACTTATTTTAATGTTTTCTGCCAAACTAACCAAGATAACCCCCAACACAACCCAAAAGAAAGAACAAACAGGTAAGGAAGAGACAGGCTAACCTAACTAAAACAAAATCACCTAACCACGTTGTGAGGCTACCAGGCAGTAGTAGGGCAAAAGTAGCCTTTCAAGCTTTAGCTTCTAAAGGGGCAGAAGACAAAAATTACCACTGGAGCAAAGGGTCAATAATGGAAAGATGTACTCAAAATCAGCATCTAGTCTTGGGGGTTTGCCCTTGCTGGATCGTAAGTACAGCACTGCCTCCCACAAGCAAGCCAGGGAAACTGGCAGCCCTGGGTGGCTGGTGTGGGCAGCACCACCCAGCCCTGCCACTGCCTATCCAGTCACAGAGCCTGGGTCCCGCCCCTATGCTGCCAACCTGGCAGAAACGCTGGCAAAACAAGGAAGCCCAGGGAGGTGGCAGGCAGCCAACTCAAACTGGATGATTCCAGCTTAGGCTAGCTCAAGTCATAAACAAGCACTTTCCAACTTCCCTTATAACATTCAGACTCTGGCTACCACGCACACAGTAACCCACGTGCTCTCACCGTCTGGGCCTACCTGGCTCTCACTGTCCTAGAAGTACAGCAAACACCCCACATGGGTTAGCCTGGCACCGGCTTCCAAAATGGACCTTCTATGCAGAGAGGGGCTGCCCACAGACAAAACCTAACTTCTCACAAAAAAGCCTTACTGAAAATGCTGTGCTTCACAGCACTTCTGAAAACCAGAAAGGAAATTGACCTGTTTATAAATCTCCCCAGTGAGAGCTAACCCCCGCAGAGCAAATCCTAACACTTTTCTGCCTTCCATAGTTAGCATTCGAAAACGTCTGCCGGTTAATAAAACCCCCAAAGCCAAAGCTGTGAGCTGCTCACTGGATAGTGACAAACAAAGCAAACCATACAGCAGTAGAAATATGCAATGTATTTTTTTTTTTTTTAACAGATCCTACCTCAGGTTTATTTGTACAAAGAGTGTAAGAGGACACCAGCCCCCCCACAGATGGCAGCCCAGGGGTCACGCCAGTCCTTCTGTCCTCATGTGGGCAGACAGAGGCTTTTACTGTGAAGCCTTCACAGGGGCCTGGGCACCTCTGGGAACCTGAGATGGAGCGGAAGCTGGGGCCTGGGCCTTGGCT
>PVLD010034896.1:0-12265 GCA_004027595.1 Dinomys branickii | reverse complement strand
CCTGTAATCCCAGCACTCGAGAGACTGAGGCAGGAGGATCACTGCAAGTTCAAGGCCAGCCTGGGCTACATGGTGAATTCAAAGCCAGCCTAAACTACATAGCTAGACTCTATCTCAAAAAATAAAACCAAAAAAATTACTAAAATATTAAATGCAAATGGAGCTATTACTACTAATGTTACAGAAATAAGAAAGAATTAAAAGAGAATACTATGAACAGTTGTTCCAAATTCTATGAACAATTGTATGTAAACATGTTATATGGGCTGGGCATGGTGGCACATGCCTGTAATTTCAGCAGTCGGGAGGCTGAGGCAGGAGGATTGTTCCAAGTTCGAGACCAGACTGCGCTACAAAGTGAGCTCAAGGCCAGCCTGAACTGCATAGCGAGACCCTGTCTCAAAAAGATAAAAAATTTAAAAAGAAATTTTAAAACATGTTATATAACCTAAAAGAAATAAATTTTTAGAAAGACACAAAATATCAAGACTCAAGAAGAAATAGGAAATCTGAATAAACCTATAACAATTAGACTGGATTAGTTATCAAGAAAATTCCCACCAAAGAGCAAAACTATATGATTTCCCTGGTTAATTTTACTGAACATTTCACAAAGAATCAAAGTCCCTCCAGATTCTCCCCAAAGTAGAGAGAATACATCCTAATAATTTTATCAGGCCATTATTATGTACAGATCTAAAAACTTACTATACTGCTATAGTAACCAAAACAGCATGGTAGTGCCATGAGGATAGACCTGTAGACCAATAAAATAGAATTAAGAGTTCAGAAATAAACCTACTTACAGTCAACTGGTTTTGAGCAAGGGTTCAAAGGCATTTCAGTGGAAAAAGAATAATCTCCTAAAAATGATGCTGCAATAATTGATTACCCATATGAAAAAAAAATCAAGTTGTATCACTACTTCATACAATTAACACCAAATGCATCAAAAATCTAACTGTATAAGGGCTGAATCTACAAAACTCTTAGAAGAAAACGTAAGTGTAAATTCTCGTGACTTTATATTAGGCCATGGTTTTAAGTACAATGCTAAAAACACAAGCAATAAAAGAAAAAATAGATAAATTGGACTTAATCAAAATTTAAAATTTTTGAGCCAAACACAAGATCTTCAAGTAAGTGGAAAGACACGCAATAAACTGGGAGGAAACATTTATAAGTAATATTGAATTTCTGTCTAGAATATGTAAATTCTTACTACTTGATAATAAAAGAAAAATAATTGAAACTAGACAAAGAATCTCAGTAGACATTTCTCCAAAAAAGATATGCAAATGGCCAACAAGGACATGAAAAGATATTAATGTCATTACTCACTATAGAAATCCAAATCTGAACCACAGTGAAATACCACTTCACACCTACTAAGATGACTACAATCAAAACAATAATAATAAATAGTAGCCAAGATATGGAGAAATAGAATCTGCATATATTGCCAATGGGAACATAAAAGAACAGCTGCTGTGCAAACCAGTGTGGCAGATCCTCAACAACTTAAAAACAGACCAGAAATTCTACTCCTAGATATATACCCAATGAAAAGGTATGTCGGCTGGCTCACAGTCCTCAGGAAGCTCAGGCAGGGGAATGGCTGTGAGTTCGAGGCCAGCCTAGGCTACAAAGTGAGTTCAAGCCCAGCCTGAACTGAGACCCTGTCTAAAAAAAAAAAAAAAAAAAACAGAAAAAGAAAAGGTACATCTATACAAAAACTTGTATACAAATGGTCATAGCAGCACTATTCATATTAATTAAAAAGTGAAGATAACCCAAATGTCACCAACTATTCAGAATAGCAATAAAATATGGTATTCTATACCCATAAAATGGAATTTTATTTGGCAGTAAAAAGAAATGGAGTACATACTAAAGGTCCAGAATAAGTAAATCTATAGCAACAGAATGTAGGTTAGTGGTTTTGTAGAAGAACAATGGAGTGACAGCTAATGAGTAGTGGTTTCTTTCAGGAGAAACCAAAATATTCTCAAAGTGTGGTAATGGTTGCACAACTCTGGATAACAGTAAAAGATTGAATTGTGCATGAGGATGGGTGAAGTTTGGAGTACATAGAATATATCTCAAACCTTTTTAAAAAGCTAATGGTGTCTTGAATGGGGAAAATATCAGTGTAGAACATGACAGCAATCTGCATATATTTTGAAGGTAGAGGTCAGAAGGATTTTCTGACATATTGTGTGTGGGCTGAGGGAATGCACGGACTCTGAGATTTTTGTTCTGAGTAGCTGGAATGATGGAGTAAGGAACTGAGAGAAAACCGTAGGAGGCATTTTTAGAGTTCATTTAGGACATGTTGAGTTGGAGATGTCAAGTTGGTAGAAGGGAAAAATATAGCTATCTAGATCCTGACAGTGAGCTGGACTGTCATTACAGAACTAGGAGTTACCATATGGGTGAATTTTCAAACTGAGATGGATGAGATCACTGAGGAACTATGGATGGCTGGAGAAGGAAGAGATGTCTAGGGACCGATCCCTGCTATAGTTCAGCTTTAAAATGTTGGATAAAGAACTAGCAAAAAAGGAGAGAATAACTACTAATGCCAAAGGAAAATGAAGATAGTGCTGCCCTTGAAGCCAAGTGAAGTGTCTCTGTGTCAAATGCAGCTACAAATTTAAGCAAGATGAACACTGAGAACTAACTATTGAATGTAGCAACAGTGGGTGGTCTTGCCAAGAGGAATTTTGACAGAACTAAGTGGAAAAGCCTGATCAATGTACATTTAGGCGATAATGTTAGGAGCTAAGTCTAAGTTTTAGACAGCATAAACAAGAATAAAAATGCAGTTTAGCCAGCCACAGTGGCACATACTTGTAATCCCAGCACTCTGGAGGTTGAGGCAAGAGGATCTCTATGAGTTTGAGGCCAGCTTGGGTTACAAAGTGAGTTCAAAGCCAGCCTGAACTGAACAGTGAAACTCTGTCTCAAAAAGACAAAAAAATGCAATTTAAAAAATATTAATGTAGGCAATAATGGCAAAATGGCTATTTTCTCAATAAAATCTCAAACCACTTGGATGTTTATTAAACAATAATAAAATAAAAGTACTGTAACAGCTGAGCATGGTGGCACATGCCAGTAGTTGCAGAAATTCAGGAGGCTAAAGCAAGGAGGATCACTTGAGACCAGGAATTCAAGGCCAACCTAGGCAACATGGAGAAACCTGGTCTCAAAAAAAAGATACTATACCAATAAAAATAGAAGGTATCTAGGAATAAGTATGTTATAGTTTACATCTAGATGTCCCCCCTAAAGCCTTGTGCTCATAAGTGAGGCTTTGGGGAGGCAATTGGATCATGAGGGTATGATGAGTTATAGCTAAATGTGATGTTGAGACTACAAAGAAAAGCAAGGCTTTCTTGAAGAACAAGGTAGAAATGATTTACTCTATCAGGTATTAAGACTTTATATATATATATATATATATATATATATTAGGTAACACTGTATAATATTGGTACAGAGGTAGACAAATAGGTGTATGGAACAGAACAGAGAATCCCAAAATAGGCGTATATTTATTTGGAAATTGGATGTATGACTGCAGATCCAGGAAGGAGCTCTTTAATAAATGATGCATAAAAACAAATTTTAAAAAGCGCAAGCCAGGTGTGGTAGCACACACCTATAATCCTAGTACTTGGGATACTGAGGCATGAGGATCGCCATGAGTTCAAGGCCAGCTAGAACTACACAGCAAGACTCTGTCTCAAAAAACAAAAGTGCAGAATAATTTAGTATGATGTTGCTGCATCCAGCACAGCTCTCAAAGTTCCCTTGGGGAAGGATAGTAACAGGATGGAGAAATAAAGAGACAGTATACAGAAAGCTGAGGTCAGGTGGAGCCCTCTCTCCAGATGGGAGGAAAGGAACTGCTCAACCACTACAGTGCATTTATTTATACATTTGGCAGGTTACTGTCACATGACACCCCTTTGCCTAGCAATCCATTGCTTGGATTGCCTTGGGCACCTAATGTTCTTGGAGCAGCTTGTTCATGTGGCTTGCCTCAGGCAATCTTTGTTCTTGGTACCAGCCATGCTCCAGCCCCGCACATGTGAAGGATCTCCAGCTTCAGCCACTCCCTATATGATGCCAGTGTTCATAGTTTGAAACCAAGTATATCTTAAAAGTATATTATTTAGGGATACTCACATGCTGTGTCTTGGATCTGGAATGTCCCCAAAGGCCATACGCTGGGGGCTTGATTGTTAGTTGATGGGCTTTAGAAGGTATTAAGATCATAATTTCAGTCAGGCATGTAGCTCAGCAGCACATGCCTGCCTGGCAAGTACAAGGTCCTGAATTCGATCCCAAGTACCAAAAAACAAAACAAAACAAAACAAAAACACATAATTTCACCAGGGTACAGTATTACCCAGTCATGATTTCATGACATTATTGTGAGGCGAAGGAAGGGCATATTTGTTTTCTTTTGTTTTGTTTTTGGTACTGGGAATCGAACTCAGGCCCTCGCACTTGCCACTGAGCAATATCCCTGGCAGAAGGGCGTATTTGAAAGGAGTGGATCATAGGGGTGTGACCTTAGAAACTGTATCTGACCCTGGCCCTTTCTTCTCTGGCTCTTTCTCTGTTTCCTGGCTGACATGAGGTGAGTAGCTTTCATGTGCCAGGATGTTTCTGCCTCTCCACAGGTCTGAGAGCTACAGAACCAGCTGACCAAGGATGGAAATTTCTGAAAACATGAACCAAAATAAATAAAACTTTTCTGTTTTTGTTTATGTCAGATATTTTGTCACAGTGACAGAAAGATGGCTAACACATCATATAGGTGAGAAGATGATAAAGAAATGGAAGGAAGTAATTTTTTCCAGTGCCTCATAGTGGGTACCTCTGGGCAGAAAGACAAAGTAGCAATAAGGAGACATGTAGGAAGCATCAAAGGTACTAGTCATGTTCAATTGCTAAGGAGTAGTGACAGGTTCACAGGTGCTTACCTTATTATTAGGCTCCATAATGTACATATATATGAAGTTTTTTACATGTAGAAATACCATACAATTTACAAAAAAAACTATTTATATATATGAAGCATTTTGTAACAATTACATTGTATTTTTAAATGAATGGAAAAGATCTCTCTCCTTCAGAGACTTTCAGATTGGAATTTAGAGAAGAGATAGACTCTTGCAATAAGAACATTTAAAAGCTGGTCTCTTAGCATTTTGCAAGTAGCCAGTAAATTATTATTAACTATAGTCACTGTGCTTACAGTAGCTCTCCAGAACTTATTCATGTCTAACTGAAACTGAGTGCCCTTTGACCAACGTTTCGCCACTCTCTCCCAGCCTGCAGGAATTGTTCATTATGTATGTGTGTATGTACATATGTGTGTGAAAATATCATATTGTATACCATAAATGCATGCCATTGGAGGGGTGCCAGAGGTGGTACCCAGGGGCTCACACATACTAGGCAAGCACTCTACCAATGAGCTGCAGCCTCAGCCCTTAGACAAATCTTTGATAGATTTAATTAATTTTTTTAAAAGGAAGGAAAATTAGACCAAGACTCTTAAGCAACCACCTCGTTTTACAGCAGCACTGTTGCTGTTGGAGTACAGCTCTACCTGGTTTCCCAATCCTGCCCATGGGAGCCAAGGGCAGGCTGAAGACAGCCACACAGCTCTTTCCCAGCAAGGTCAAGAGCATAAGAATAAGCACACCCTCTCTTATGACCAAGGGTGTGAGCCTGCCAACATTGTCATAGGATAGCAGTTGAAATAGCCAAAAGAAAAACAAACAGACTTTGGCATGGTGGGTATACTGGGGGTTCTCTGAAAGTGCAGGGTGGGAGGGTGAGCAAAAACTACAGGGCTAGTGTAAGAGAGACATAGTTTCTTTCCAATGGCAACTTCCACTAACTCATGTGACCCAAGGCAATCAACCTCACTTTTCCAGGATCAAATTCCTCCACAGTTCTCTTCAGGATTTAACTAAAATACACGTTAAAGTTGCCTTGAGCCTAAACAGATTCTAAGTCCACTAGAGAGGAAAACAGCTTGCATATTTACCCTCCTGGTCTCCAGGCTAGTGAGTAATTAACCTTCTCCCTATTCGTCAGAGATACGGAAGTATTGCTGAGTCAGCTCTAGAAACACAGAAAAAACAAAGCCACGTGTGTCTGCAAATGGGCATTCTTGAATCAGAACCCCCATTTACACAATTAGCCTAGAGACCATCAATAAAAGTATAAGAAAAATGGTCCTACAAGCCAATGCAGACTGTCCTCCCCTCCTCCAGACTGCTTTTCAGTACGGTGCTTCCTCTCTATGTACAGAGTGCTCCTGTGCGTTCTTCCTTGTAGTAACATTCTGAGGAAGAATAGCCTTCTTTGTGAAGTTTTCCCCGAATAACCTCCCTTACCTCTACATTTTTCCTGTGCTTCCCAACAACCACAATAGGTGTCAGAAGAGACTTACATGCAGAAGGAGCTTGGTCATGTAGGGGATAGACTAAGGGTTAAATTAAAAGGACAGCTGTCTATACAGCTGGCTAGAATGCAGGGAGGGCTGGGCAGCACTTGTACCAGCTGCTCCACACTTCTCTTCCTTCCCAATTTGAGTCTCCCATCTCTCTGGCCAAGGATGCTGCACTGCACAATGCTCAGGGCTCAGAGCTCCTAGGAAGTCTGGGGGAGCGAGCCAGCAGGGCTAAGATAACCTAACTTCCTCAGTTAGAGCTTCCCTGGGTGCTGACTTGCCTGCTGCTTAACCTTCAGACTGGGAACTAGAAGGAAATCTGAAATGTGCAAGCCACGTTTTCATCACTCACAGACCCACGCCCCCTCCCCTTCCTCAAAATCAAGCCTTATTTAAAATAATCTTTTGCTCTGAGCATTCCCCCTCCACTCCAGCCCCAGAACTCTAGTTGCTTTGTTTTCCTCGGCAGCACTTTGAGGAACTCCTTTTCTGAAGGCAGGAGGTGCCATGTATTACTCTGGCTGTCACTCTCCTTTAGTCCATGCTGGTAACAGTCTCAAGGAAGAACAAAGATTGCCAGCGGTGGCTGCAGTCCGGTACCCAGATGCCCACATAATGTGCCTCACTTTCCAATTTAGGGTGAAAATAATCAGGGACAAAGGGGGGAATTTATGGGAATAAATAAGATGCTGTCTTACAGCCAAAGCAACATTCAGCTCCTCAGCTGGCAGAGGAATTCTTGAGCCTGATCTGTAGTGAAAGCATGAGCAAACTGCCAAGTGGAATGCGAAGAGAACCCTGGGCTTAATCTCCGTTCCAGGCAGTCTACAGGAGTCTCAGACTACTACTATTCCTGGAAGGCAAAGCGCTTACCCACACACTGCCCTGCCCCCAGCATGAGAAATCTGGGGCCTCCACGATGGTGCCAGCACTGGCTCTTGTTTCTGCCGTCCAGTTGCTTTCGTTGCCTACCCATGAAAGGGTAACTCTGAGAGCAATTTATAAACTGTAAAGTACTAGGGGACGTCAGGTGGCCCTGTCACTCACCCATTTCTGTTGTATACTGACTGCATTTCTTCAGTTGTCTTTTCTCATTATTGGACAGAAACCACCTAATTTTGTGGTGAGAGGTCAGGCCCTGCATATAATCAATCATGCGCAAGTCCCACAGCATAGAAGCACAAATCGACCTTAATTCTGGATTTCCCTGTCTACACATGGAAAGCATTTGCCAGTCAGCAACCTCACAAAGACGTCACAGAATAACCAAGAAATGACATCAAGGAAGCTGTTGGTGAGGGAATACCCTTAAAGCCTTCTAAAGGAAAAGCTCTCAATTCCAAAAGGTGATTATTATTTCTGCGTTGAGGTAAAAGCCCTTGTGCCTATGTAGTCTTTGATTCTGATGTCAGGTACCTGATGGCTCCTCAAAGCCTGCTCTGTAGTAGGGAGAGAGTGGTCACACTGGGGCCGCTGCATCCCATGGTAGGCTCTGGCACAGTGACTGCATGGGAAGTTCAAAAAGCCAAGCCCGATGCAGTTTGCAGGATGGGTCACCCTGGGGCTGCACTAAAGGGCTCTCTCCTCTGGCTAGCACCTCACCCAGGCTCTACATTTAGTAAACAGAGGAGCTTAAAACTTTGTGATAAAATTAAGTTTAAAAACATGAGAACTTCATCATTCCATTCATCCCTCTGCCCATTGTTTATTCTGAGTATGTACTTAATAGCACCTTCCCGAACAGAGTATCCCCTACATACAGACAAAGAAAGCTCTAATACCGGGACACTTGGGGTGAGGAGACACTGCATTCCTTCCCTCCCCATCCTCCTTTTCTCAGGGCCCATCCAGCTGACAGGTGCCAGGAGGGAAGAAATGTTAGCAAATGTTAGTTTCCAGCCCCAAAGAAGCTGTCACAAAGGGAGAGTGAACAAGGCAGCTCATAAAATCCTTCAACTGAGGGATGTAACGAGACCTATCTAATTACACAAGATTAGAAACGGTTTAACTTGTTGAGAATGTGCTACATGTGGAATGAAAGAAAATGACACCTCTGGCACCCTGTAATGATACTGTATTGGGAGGAAAGCACAAAGGGTTTGTTCACGCTATCAGAAACACCAGTTTTTCTCATCCAATGTTTTAAACACATCTGGTTTTAATATGGCAGTCGAAGTGAAGTCAGTTAACTTTTCACCCACTGTTCCGGCCCTCCTTCCCTTCCTTCCCCGTGCAGTTCCGTTTGTATTGGCATTATCCTCCTCTTACCCATGCCCCCACAAGCTAACTGTGGTGGAGAGGGATTACACTGAGAAACTCTGCTTATCTCTGGACTCTTGAGTATTTTACTGTTCAAATAGCACTAGCACTGACTTGGAAGCAAGGCTAGTCTTTGTTTCAGCTAAACTTGACAGACCTTTTCTTTGTCCTACTTAACTTATTAAACCACCAGCACAAAACAAGAATTCCCTAAGTTATCAACAAGTCACAAAACATCCTGGCCTTTGAAAATTAGGGAAAGGAATTTCTCAATTACTCTTAACTAGACTGCTCAGAGAATTGGGTATATATCTGGATGGTCTTAGGCTAATATATGATTATAAATTTTGTGCCTGTCAGCAAAAAAAGTCTGTGGTGACTCTATTTTTATTTATTTGCCTTTACATGTATTTATTTTTATTAGTACATACTTACAAAATGATTACATTCATTTTGGAGAGTTGGCACTTATGTCCCTTGCCCTCTTGGTCATCTCTTGGTCCCCTTCACGTTTGCAAAAGATCTACTTCCCTGTTTCCTATTGTCTATCTTTTTGTTTGCTATTTATGCATGCTTTGCATTTCTCCTATAAGACAAACCATGTGATGTTTGGTGATTTTATACTGAAGGGATACAACATAGGTATATTTCTCATAAAACCAGAACTTTCAAACTACAAAATGAATTCCTTTCTATGCATCTCTTTTCAGAATGGTAAAAGGGTTTTACTCCCCCATGCCTGGGGAAGAGATAGTAGGATTTTGCAAATGCTTATGACTAAAAGCCAAAGTTTTGATTTTTTACTGTTTTGATATATATAATATTCACTCATTTTTTAACCTTTAGAGTTGCTCCTCACAGCAAGTCAGTAATTCCAAACTGATAGGGATTGTGCACTGTGATTATAAGGTACAATTTATCCAGAGTCATATTGACTTTTTTGTGACTGTTTCCCATGTTCTGAGTTCTCTAGAATGCAGGTTATAGACAGAAGGAGGGGTCAAGAATGATCTCCAGGTTGGGGTTAGGGTTGGGGTTGGGTGTGTAGCTCAGGTGTAGAGCATTTGCCTAGCATGCCCGAGGCTCTAGGTTTGATCCCCAACACTAGAAAAAAATCTCCAAGTCCTGTGAAAGGTGTGAAGTTGTTCATGTAGCTTCTGGTGTACTTTTCCTCAATCTGAAAGCAATCCAACAAGGCACTTATGTAGCAAATTCCTTAACGCCAAGAAGTGACTTCTGATGGCACATTGTGTACCCTCTGGTAAGCCAGAAGGGATGATGGTTTGGGGTAAGTGTAACATTCATTGCGTAGAACATCACAATATTAATAGTGTAGGGCTGGTGTCTGCTATAGTGGCTCCATAAAGAGGCTAGCAAGTATTACTATCGATAGCCTTAACCTAAGAGAAGCACCATTTTTACTACATTCAAAGTCAGTAAACTTTTACTGAGCACATACTATGTGTGAAGCCATGTTATGTTGCTATAGAGTTGTCTGTAATATAGAAACAGATTTCTTTTTCAGAGTGACCAGAGAATTGCAGCTATCATTTCCTGACTACTACAATATACAGGCATCATGCTGGGGGCTATCAAGATGAATCAAACCTGTGCCCTGATTTATAGAGCTCAGAGTAAAGAGTGAGAAAGAAAAAATTACGACAGAATGGGAGGGTAGTTGTTCCTTGCAAAGAGCTTTGTGAAGGTATAGAAGAAAATGATGAATCCCCTCAGGAGGTACCAGAAAGGTTCAAAAAGAGATATTTGAATATTTGAGCTGTATCTTAAAGGTTGGGTAGGATTTCACCAGGCAGACAGGAGAGAGGAAAGAGAATTTCAAGCAGAGGGAACAGTACATGCAAAAACTCACTAAAATATGCAGAAAGTCCTTTGTATTATCATTTGAGAGGGCAAATATGCAGCTTTGTACTAGTGGTGTTTGGATTTTTTGGGTCCTGACTATATTTTCATTTTTTAATACAGGCCATGATATTTTAAGGCAATGACAAGAAAAGGGCTGATAAATTTGAAAGCTCTTCTTATTAAGCTGTGATGCTTATCTACCATCTTGCACATAGCAGGCCCTCAATAAATGCTCAAGCAGGCCCTCAATTACTGTTCTGTCCAGGATCAGCCTACAAAGCAAAACTTCCACCCAAGAGTTAGGAATAGGTATTCACACTTCTGCTTTCTGTCACCCTAGCCTCCCCTGCTTTCAAGAAAAGTGACTGCTCCTAGACCTTAACTGTGTTTGTGAGACACAGGGAAAACTGTCTCTGTTCTGAGTCCTCAGTGACATTGACTTACACTTGCAAGGCCTCTATACATTGAAATTCAAAGAAGTATTATTTGAATGGGACAGTCCTGGAGTTGATGACACAGAAGTTGTTGTCCTAGGAACTTCAGTGACACTGGCTAGTATGGATAGGCACTCCTCACATTTTAATTTTAAGTTCTATAGTAGAACCTAAACATGACTGATCAGATGCATATATGGCAGTAATAAAGATATGAATGTTCTGCACCCAACAGCCTTGACAGTGAAATGCAGTGATGCCTGTTCTTTTTTTTAAAGAAAGAGAAGATAAATTTTATTATTTTTATAAGTTATGCAATAACCATTAGAGTAGTAATAAATTTTTGCCTCAAAAATCACAAGGGAATAGATGGCGGAAAATGAAGTTAGACATAAACCATTTGCAAATTATGTGCAAGTACACTTGTAACCCTTTTATTGGTTGTCTGGATCCAATCCTTGGGAAAATTCCCATCAGGGAATCTTGTTTCACTGTGACTCTGAAATGGATCAAAAATATACTTCAGTTCCAAACCTTGGCAGCTGCGTCACTGGCTCTTTCATGCCTGATCACTATAGCTACACTTTTCTACCAGCTATAATACCAAACACAGAATGTAATATCTTTCAGCCCTGGAGCTACACTGGGAAAATTCATTCCACAAACTGTCATTGAGTGTCTCCTGGAGCCACGCATAGTGCAAGGTTGTAAGAATACAGAAGTGAGTAAGAGAGTTATATCCCTACACACTACAGCACCCTGGTCTAGTGAAATAGCACATAATCTCTTTTTGGTCAAGGTCCCTTTTGAAAAGCTGATTCCAACTGGCCTGATGTTATGTAAGTATTAGAATGGCAGCTTCCTGTTTCCCCAAAGAAATGCAAGAACTTTTGTCCCTTGTGCATCAAGTCTTGTGAAATCCCATGTAGACATTAAGCTTTGTCTCCTTTGGGGGCCTATGCATGGTAGAAAGAACATTGGCTTTTGAGCCAAAACATTTGGTGTTCTGATCCTTGAACTGCAAAGATGATTTTGGGGAATTCTGCCGTCTTTCAGACACTCACTCTCCTCGTTCTGAAATGGATGGTCCTCATAGCCACTTCGCAGGATGGAGGCGATGTGTCAATAACTATAAAGCACCTTTCGCGGGGTCCAACCAGGGTTAATAAGTGAAAACCCTACCTTTTTGAAACTAGGTCTTTCTGACTCAAAAAAACCCCACCCT
>PVLD010034895.1:0-12266 GCA_004027595.1 Dinomys branickii | reverse complement strand
CTTCACACTAGTTAACACACAAACATTAAAGGAAATACCAAATTATAGAGAAGATAGTAGGGAATCAGCACTGGATGCTGCATAACATAAAGTTATCTTCACTTCTGTTAATACAAAAATGATTGAGGAAATACAAATTATAGAGAACATAGAAGGGAATTAGCTCTGGATGCTGTCCTACATAATGTTACCTTCACATTTGTTACTCAGTTACACAGATGATGGCCCACTTGATCATTCAATTTTCTCCTCCCTCATCTCCATTGCCCTACCACTCAATCAGGCATCTTCCCTGTGATAATAACTATATTCCTGGGTTTATCTATACCCCTGGACTCTCACCTTGGGAAGAGATACAGCTACCTCAGACTATACTATAGCATACAAGAGTGTATACAAACTGCCATGGTCGGAGGTGGAAAAGCACCTATGCTCACAGCAGACCACCCAGCTCTGCCCTGTTGCCATGCTATGGGTGGGGGCAGGTCCAGTCCGTGGGGCGCCCTCAGCGGGGCCCACAGTGGAGCAGCCGCGGGGCCCATAGTGGAGCAGCCGCGGGGCATGCGCCCCCATCAGGGCACCCTCAGTGACCCGTTCGGCTCTGTCCCATTGCCTCGATGCCAGAGGCCCTTTCTTCTCCTCCTCCCTCCTCCTGATGTCCAGTGTTACCATTCCCCACCCCTTGAAGCTGGGCATTGGACGAACTTACAATGCTTGGTATAAGGGCTTGAAATCTCCCCAGTCCATTCTCACTGTGTTAGTTCAGGTTATGAACTAAGTTTAAAGATTAGTTCTAGAATAGAGTTGGAGGATTTTCTCGGGTCTGCTGTGTAGAGTATGTTGTTGTTTTTCAGACTCCTGGTGTGCTGTATTTCATCTAATTTGTTGCTATACAAGATTCATGCAAGGTTCGTATATGCAAGCTGTAAGGAGACCCTCTTGGTGCTCACATTAATAGTTTGGGGTGAGTCCTGAAGACCGTGGATTCGTCTCATTGTTGCCAGGAACAGGCGGTGCTTGCTCAAGCCACCGAGATTCAAGGTGCTCCCAGAGAGAGTTCAAGGTGGGAGCTGAGTTCTGGCAACCCAGCTCCTGCTTCCTGCCTGACGTTGGAGTGAGAAGGGCGTGGAGCCACGTGATCCACCTCCATCTGCATCTCCCTCCCGTTGCGGTGCTGGAGCCCCCGTCTGCTCCTTGGCTGGATCCCTGGCAGCCACCTCCGCGGCTCACCACCAAGGTTTCCCACTGCTCTCCGCCAGTAGCCACTCACCCAGCAGAGAGGCGGGGGACCACTGCCTCGAGGCAGGTGCAGAGCCGGGGGTGGTGGGCTGTGTACCAGTTGCATTGATTCTCTCCAGGAGCTGATTAGGAAGGTTGCCGCAGGGTAGGGACTCTGCCCCAGTGGCTGTTGCAACCTCTCATTCTCACACTGGGTTTGACAACTGCTCCCGACCGCCATTGCCTCCTTTGCTGGCTGCACCCTCCTCTCTCCAGCCCCGGACCAGCTCTCAGAACTCTGCTCTCCCCTGGCCAAGTTGGGAGGCTTCCGTGAGCGTGGGTCTCCGAAGCTGAAGCTGTGAATGCCATAATGAGGGCGCGGGCCATGGGTGTGCTTGGAGCGGTGACTTCCTCCTTCTCCTCTCCCCGCGACTGCACCAGGGGAATCTCCGATCCTTTCCTCCAGCAGAGGTTTTGCTTAGTCTTTCCGAGGGCTTCAATTCCCATTTCAGATCCTTCCTGAGTTCAGGATACCCACTTCTTTCCCTTCTGTCCTTCACGTGTTGCTATATTCCTATATTCCTTTGTCTGAGTGGCATTCCTCCGGAGTTCTCTCTGCTGCCTACCCGGTCGCCATCTTGAAGTCCTCTCATAAAATTTATTTAGTTATTTGTTACTTTCTAGTGAACTGACCATTACATTTCTAAAGTTCTGAAATGGCCAACAGACCATAGAAAGATACCAGTTTAGGCTCCTGCTTGAAACCAACAGCTACAGAAAACTGCTGGCCTTGATTCAGGGCCACAGCTTGCAATCTTTTGCTATTAAAATGATGTGGTGAATACTTACATAAAAGTCATTTCACACAGAAATGCGTTCATCTGAGGATAAATTTCTAGAAGTGAATTTGCTGGATTGTGAACTAGGTGCATTTGTAATTATGATATATGTTGCCAACTCCTTCCTTGGGGGTTGTACCAATTCACATCCTTATGTCCCCAGCTTTGTAGGGCAGGGCTTCTCTACTTTTTGACAATTTTAAAAAGATTGGAATAACTATGCCTGGTGTCTGGGTGATCTGAGAAACGGAGGTGAGTTACTTATCAACTTACATGTAAACTGGTACTAACACAAGCCTCAATCCTCTTGTTTAACAAATCCTGACTCCCTGTGGATGCCCCCCCTTCACTATTGTTGGAGGGACCAGACTATTCCACATCAGAACTTAGTACATGCAGCTTGGTCATCCTGTCCACAAACTACCCCTCCCTAAGTGGTTTTTCCCCATCTCAACCTGACCATATCTTGGTCCTCCCTCAGGCCCCACTGAAGTGCTTTCTCCTCCACTAAATTTTATCAGACACCCCCAAGGAGAACGAGTCACTCTTCACTGCTCTCATAGGATTTTGTTCACACCTCAATCATAGCACAAGTCGCTGGTAATATAATTATCTACCTATCTGTCCTTCTCCCACACTGCATTCCCTAATAATGGAAGCCTCACCTTCATCTTTGGGTCAGTGCCTCTGTACCTGGTCCATCAACCATCCACAGAAAAGAATGCTGAAAGGAAAGCAGGCAAGGACACAATTTTGCAGTACCTGGTGGCAAAGTCAGTATTTTCTTCCTTTTCTGGTAGATTAGACAGGATCAAAAATATAAACTTTGGAATACTTTTTTCATTTCCTTGTTTCTGGATTTTCTCCTTTGCCCCGAATCTGTCCTGTTCAACCTTGTCTTTAACGCCTAGAACAGTGCTCAGGAGACAACAGGTACTCCCTAAGTGCATTCTGAACGAATTGATATGTCTGACTGGAAGGAGCTTCTACAGGACAGCCAGGAATTATTCCTTGCTTGATGTGGCATAGGGTATTTATTTTATCTCATGCTGATGCATATGCAAGTGCTTAGAAAGGTTCTAGGCACTTAAAGAGTTCAGTAAACACTATTTTTTTATTATTACTCCCACTGGCCCAAATGTGTTCTCATTAGTGTACCCCCTGTGCTGAGCTCTTTGTCTTTCTGTCCACTAGATAACGTGGACGCTATCCTTGGGAAACATCCAGTTAAGAGCACAGGCTTCAATTTACCAACTGTGTTACCTTGGGCACATTACTCAAACTTCAGAGGCTCCATTTCTTCTTTTGGAAAGTGGGCATTATCTTAGTATCTGCCTCTAAAATTTTTTGACCCGTAAAAAAATTGTGCCTATTAGCTGAGTGTGGTGGCACATGCCTGTAATCCTAGCACTCAAGAAGCTGAGGCAGAAGGATCATTGAGAGTTCGAGACCAGCCTGAGCTACAAAGTGAGCTCAAGGCCAGCCTGAACTGCACAGCAAGACCTTGTCTCAAAAACAACAACAACAACAAAAAATTGTGCCTATTCATGAGGAACCATGTGATGTTTTGACACATTTATATTGTGTAATTTTCATATCAGGGTAAGAATATCTATCTTTTCCAACATTCATTATTTCTTTGTGGTAAAAACTTCCAAAATCTGTGTTAATCAGCTTTTTATCTCTGTCACCAAACAACTGAAAAAGACAATTTAAATAATGGAAGATTTATTATGGCTCATGGTTTCAGAGGTTTCAGTCAATGGCCAGTTAATTCGTTACTTTTAGGCCTCGTGACAATGCAGAAACATCATGGAGGATAGGAGGACAGGAGGAATCTGCTTATCTCACGGCAGCCAGGGACCAGTAGGACAGCACAGAGGAGAAAGGGGTTGGGAACAGATACCCCCTTTAAAGGCACAGCCACAGTGACCAACTTCCCCCAGTGGGAGGAGACCCACTCAACTATGGACTCATCACCAGATTATTCTCAGGATCCAGTTCTCTCTTTATACACCACCTCTGGGTGTTCCTACACTGCGGATCAAGCCCTCAATACATGAGTCTTTAGCAGATGCTTCATACTTAAACATAAAAAATTCTTTTGCTACCTTTTCTGAAATATACGGTACACTATCACCTCTTTGGGTTATTATAAAGATTAAATGAGACAATCTGTGCATAACTTAGCACCATGTATGCTGCAGAGTAAACACTCAGTCACCATCACCATTGCCATCACAGATACTAAAGGTCTTTCATCTTTTCTTCCTGAGAAGTTCCTCCCAACAGCCCTTCTGGTGGATGGTAAACATTTGATTGGCTCTGAAGTTTGGAGTATCCCCAAGAGGCCGCATTGACCATGTGTTGATGTTCCTGCTCTTCTTGCCTTGCCCTCCTGACTGGACTATCTGAAGTTACTCATTTCACTGTCACAAAAAATCTTTTGTTCTGGTCTATTCCTGAGAACCAGAAGAGACTGTGGGACCTTTGACTCACATACAGAGCAGACTATTCTCTCTGATCATATCCCTGACAGACATGAAACAGCCTACTTCATCAGCACCTTGCCAGGGAGAAGTGGTGACTGTGTCCTATACCTTATCCCTACCAGGTGCCCCACTTTAAATGAGTCTTGTTTCCCACAGGTTCACCTGTACCCTTCCCCTAAGAACTTCCAGAGAAGTTGTGATTGGGTTGTAGACGTGGTACAGGGAAAATAAAGTCACTTCTGATCCAGAAACTCTTATCACCTTGGGCTTTTGCCTAATGTAATTACTATGTTCTCCTTACTCATCCAGTTTTATACATGCTACTCAATTTTATGAAACAAAATAATACCTGGCAGAGGAATCCAAAAGTTAGAAATTATAAAGAAGTCAAGAAAATAACTAAAGCCAGGTGTGGTGGTGCACACCTATAATCCCAGCACTCGGGAGGCTGAGCGGGGAGGGTCCTTACAAGTTTAAGACCAGCCTGGGCTACAAAGTAAGCTCAAGGCCAGCCTGAACTGCATAGTAAGACCCTGTCTCAAAATAAAAAGGCCAAAAAAATTTAACTAAAACAGAAGACACATGGAGGTTTTCTCTGTAGAGGAGGGAAAATTATGGAAAGGTCCATAAGGAAACTATGAGACCCTTGTAATTTTCATTTCTTTCCTTGAGTTGTAAGAATATGAGTAGTCCCACATAAGAACATCGGACTATTAATGTCTAAAATGCACATAATATTAAATACACACAAGTGTACATGATGCCTTCTATAATTTTTTTGCAGTTCATAATTTTTTGGAAAGAGAAACATTGTGAAAAAGAAAGGGAAAAAGAAGAAAGAAAAGAAAAAAAAAGGAAAGAAGAGGTGAGAGAAACCTGGGTTTGGTAACAGGAAAAAAATGTATCAATGTCAAATCCCCATTTTTACTAACATTATTCAACATCAAGGATAAGCTCAGCAGTTACTCAGTGATCCGTTTATTTAATCTATGAACTGGATGTTAATTCAGGTTTACAATCAAACATACTTAGTTTCTTTCCCGTGAACGCCTTCCAGACCAAGATGACATATCTCATGGTTTTAGGGGACAAAATTTCCTGGGGGGGGATCCTAGGCTTCTGATAGGTGTTCCTGCAGCAAAGGTTGGATAATCATACATCAGGTCAGAATGCAAATCAATTTAGTTTTCATTTTACTATGTCCAAATTAACTGTATCACCTTCAGAACTCATATCTTAAGCAACTTGCTCACTGACAAGTCACATAAACTATCCCTCAGACCCCAGACTTTCAATTTTGAATTATTTTCAAACATTTCTGGCAAAAGCCTTGCAAAACTAAATGATACCCCCTACCCAGCTGGCCAAGGCTTAAAAATCATGGTAGTCCATAGCTCCTTCCTAAGAAAGTTTCTTAAATATTGATCTCCATGTTGTGACCTTTCCCTCCACTTCATAGCCATTAGACACAGATGGAGCACCATCTAATAGACATTCTGGAAGTGGGCCAGTGACCTGTGCATAAATGAATGAATGGCTGAAAAGATGATAATGAGATAGCCTGGCACAAGCACTTTGCCCAAGTGAACTGATTGTGTCTGAATTGAACCAATCAGATTTGCTTTCTTGTGCAGCTGAAATTGAGATATGGAAGTTGGAAGTTGAAGCCCAGCATAATGACACACACCTATAATCTCAGCACTGAAGGAGGCTGAGATAAGATTGCAAACTGGAGCTTAGCCTGCGCACCTTAGCAAGACCTTGTCCCAAAATTTAAAAAAAAAATTCAGGAAGCCCTGGAGATGTACAAGGATGCTGGGCTCAATTCCCAGTACCACAAAAAAAAAGTTGTAAAGTGCTGACAAATTGAGCAACTGAGTGACCACATAAAGAAAGAGCAGATTGCAGAAACTATTTGCAAGAGGTTTTGAGGTCACAAGGAAGCAGAAGTCATGAATGAGAAAAGCCAGTGAACAAAAAATGAAGAAGTTAAAAGGGTTTGCTAGAAGCAGGAGTAGGAGTGCTCGGTTGCCATGATGGCAGGGAATAGAACCACCTCTAGAATTAAAGCACGTCTACAACCCAATCACAAGTTTTGTCTCAAGTCCTAAACCACTTTCAGTTCTCAAATTATGTCCCAGGCAATGCAAAGATTAGCTGTTATTAGTTTCTTAGGAAATGTCTGTTAACTTTCCTGTTGTGAAGCCTTAGAATAAACTGCTACCATCAGACTAAACCTATAGGGTGGAGAGGTCGTCTCTTACAATCTGAGGAGGCTGCCCAATACCAAATTTAAGAAGGCTTATTCTAAAGGATATGTTTATCATTCATTCATTCATTCATTCATCTATTCAATCATTAAACTTGCTGTTCGAAATTAGGTATAGGAATAGGAATCCCTAAATGATCTCCTCTAAGTCTGATACTGAGAATGGAAAATAGCAATTATGAGGCAGGAGACTAGAGTGTGGCTGGAGAAGTGAGTGTGGCTTGTCCATCACAGATTTGCAGGACCTTTGCATGGAACATCTTCCAAAGCCTGGCACTTGGAACCAATCAGAGAGTGCTATCTTCAATTCTTCTGGTGAGAACTCAAGCCGGTTTTTGAGTGGCTCACACTGTGGTTTTCAGGGTC
This sequence comes from Dinomys branickii, assembly GCA_004027595.1. Taxonomy (NCBI): domain Eukaryota; kingdom Metazoa; phylum Chordata; class Mammalia; order Rodentia; family Dinomyidae; genus Dinomys; species Dinomys branickii. The sequence continues at coordinate 5,082 of PVLD010034895.1, read as the reverse complement.
TATCTCTTTTCTTATCTTTAATTGGTCCAAATTTGCCCTGCACAGCATGCTTCCTTTCTTTTCATATCTTTAATAAATGTAAAAAAGCCTTTTGTACTTGCTTTGACCAATTCTTTGTTAAGTACAGAAAGAATCTCTCTAGCAGGAGATCCCAGAACCCAGAATCCAGTAACAGTAGTGTATGATACACTATCTACAATGCAAGAGTGGCGGTGGGTTCCAGAGAACTTTTCAGAGGAGTCAGTATGAGATTAAAACTTCAGAATGACTTAAGCCTTAGCCAGGAAAATAAGGGAGGCGGTGGCTGAGAATAGGCAGAAGGAACAGCATAAGCAAAGGCACAAAGGTCTGAAATAATAGGTTTGGTTTACAGAACTGTGAATACAGGATTTTTATGCTAAGCAAAAATAAATAAATAAGAGCAAGATTTAAAACCGAGGAAAGAACCAGGCACGGTGGTACACAAGAGTAACCCCAGGAGGCTAAAGCAGGAGGACCACTGTGAGTTTGAAGCCAGGCTGGACTACACAGAGAGACCCTGTCTCAAAAAAAATTTTTAATTAAAAAAAAAACATGAAAGAAGCTCTGCTTCAGACTATGATAAAGTAGCAAGCATGAGAATAACTATCCCATGGAAAACAAAAATTAAGGCTAGCAAAAACGTAAACCATGGCTGTTTGATGACCCTGAAGCACAGGCAAAGCAATCAGGACCTGTCGGAGCAAATTCCCAGAGAGAAGGCAAATGCAGAAAGAATGGAAGACACCAGAAAGGGTAAATTTGTAGATAAATTTCATTAAGTAGTGACTTTTCAGAAAAAAAAAGTGAACTACATGACTTTTGTGACATGTTAGAATAAAATGTTCGATAAAAGTAGCATGAAAACCAGGAGAGGATTAAATTGACATAGTGTAAGGTCCTTGAACTGTCTAGAAAAGGATACGCATATTCACTTAAAGAAGCTTTTATTAAGTCAAGGATGTATGTTATAATATCGAGGGCAACAAAATAAATATAAAACATGTAACTAACAAGTTACAGAGAAAGGAAATGGAATAAAGAAACATACTGATTAATCCAAAAAGAAGTAAGAAAGTGTAAAAGGAAACAAGAAACAGAAAGGATAAATAGTAAAATGATGTATTTTAAACCCTAGAGTATTGGCAATCACAATAATTATGACTGGGGATTGAACCCAGGGCCTTTGACATGCTAAGCCCAGGGCTACATCCTAGTCCTGGTAACTACAAAAACATAAAACAAGTCAAATAAATATATTAAATAAATGGCAAATATTATCAGGCTGGACAAGACACAAAATAACCATATGCTGCTTTTAGGGGACACACCTTAATATAAAGACACAGAAAGGTGAAAAATAAATATTTTTAAAAACATCAAAAAGCAGATGGTAGTCAGGCATGGTGTTGCACTCCTGTAATCCCAGGACTTGGGAGGCTGAGGCAGGAGTCTACATGTTCAAGGCCAGCCTGTGCTACATACTGAGACTCTGTCTCAAAACAATAAAACAAAACAAAAGCAGATGGTTTATCTGCAGATATAGACTTAAAGGAAAAGAGTACTGCTAGTGTTAAAAAGGGACATTTTATAATTTTATTTCACAATGAAAGAGGAATCTTTAAAAAATCTTAACCACACATACAACTAAAAACACAGCCCCAAAACATACATAGTAAAAAGTGGCACAGTTAACAGGAAAAAAGACAGAAATCCATAATCATAATTAGAACTTTTTAATACATCTTTCTCAATAACAGAATAAGAAAAAATCATCAGAACAAGATTTTGAGCAATATGACTAATAAAACTTCCCTAAATAACATATAGTCATTACTGCATTATGCATTCTTTTTTTTTTTAATACAGGGTCTTGCTATATAGTTAAGGTTGGCCTTGAACTCACTATGTAACCCAGGCTGGCCTTGAATTCATGGTGATCCTCCTGCCTCAGCCTCCTGAGTGCTAAGATGACAGGTGTGCATCACCACGCCTGGCAGGATGCACATTCTTCTTGACTAAACAATGAGTAATTGTCAAAGTAGAACATTTAGTTTTACCCCATGGTTCTGATGTGCTGTATATACTTATTATCTTTTATTTCAAAATAAATTTTATTTTGATTGTGATTTCTTGACTATGAGAATTTTTTCTTTACAAATATGTTGTTTAATTTCCAAATATTTGGCAACTTCCTAGTTTTTTTTTGTTTTTGTTTTTGTTTTTTTTTTGGGTGTTGTTGTTGGTCTCTAGCTCAGTTTGTCAGATATTTCAGTCTTGTAAAATGTGCTGAGATTTCCTTGATGGCCCAGTTTAAAACAAGACTTAAAATTATCAAGCTATTTGCAAGAAATTCAGTTGTATTCCATAACAAAGATCAAATATAATTAAAGTAATAAAGGAAATCCAGCACCAACATAGTAAAACTCACAATAATTAACACTAGATTTAAGATGATCTGGTGTTATGGTTTGGTCCATGTGCAAGCTTGGTCACCAGCCTGTGGTACTATGGTGAGGTACTAAAACCTTCAAGAAGTGGGGCCTAAGGAAAGGAAGTTAGGTCATTGGGGTGGGTGTTTGAGGTGGATATTGGGACCTAACCCCCTCCTCATTCTTTGCTTTCCATGAGACAAGCAACTTTGCTCCTCCTCAGGCTCCCCACTATGGTGTACTGCCTCACCACAGGCCCAAAAGCAGTGGAGCCAACTGACTGTGTACTGAAATGTCAGAAATTGCAAGCCAAAAACATATCTTTCTTCCACATAAGTTGATTATCTCTGGTATTTTGTTACAGCAATAGAAAGCTAACACACCCGGATTATGAAGAAGCAGAAAAATACCACATATAAGAATAAAAATCAATCAATGGAAAACAATCCAGAAATGATATAGACATTAGGATTAGCAACAAATATTAAAATACTTATTATAATTATATTCCATATGTCAAAAATTAAGTAGACACTTGGGAGATACATAAAATTAAATACCTAAATCAACCATCCAGGGATGAAAACTACAATGTTTTAGATGAATTATACACTTGTCTTGGTTACTTTTTTCTTATTGCTGAGACAAAATACCCAACACCCAAAATGAGGAAAGGAAAGGTTTATTTAGCTTACAGTTTGTGGAGGTTTCAGTCCATACTTGGCTGCTTAGAGGCAGAGTAGCACATGGCAGAGGGCAAACTGTTCATGGCAGCAGAGCACAGCAAAAACAACCAGCAAAAGGGGGGAATGGCTGCAAGCAGCCTCTTCTCTTCCCTTGCATTGTAAACAGCCTACCCCCACCCAGGGTGCATGTAGCTCTCACACAATCTCCATGCCTTCTTTTTCCACAGGCTCAGGATGTATACAAAGTAAGCACTCTGGCTTCCTGCTGAATCACTCAGTTAAACCTCCAGATTCCCCAAGTTGACACAATGTATCAACCATAACAACACTTAAAGGAATTAGCATCAAATTAGACATTGCAGAAGAAAAGATCAGTGAAGGCAGACAGAAAGGAAAGGGGAACAATGAACAGGACAAACTGAAAACAAATACAAAGGTGCTGACAACACTAATTATATTTTAATAATTACTTTAAGTGTAACTTAATTAAACAGCAGAGTTTACCCATTTCAATTTTTAAAAAAGACCCAACTACGTTGTCGCAAAGAAAAATACTTTAAATAAGTTAAAAAAATAAAAGGTTAAAAAATACCATATTAACATTAAAAGAAGTAGAGTGGCAATGTTTTCTGTTTTGTTTTGAGACAGGGCCTCACTATGTAGTTTACCCTGGGCTTAAATTCTCTGTGTAACTTGGAGAGTTACAGCTTTGAACTCATGGCAATCCTCCTGCCTCAGCCTCCTGAGTGCAGGGATTACAATGTGTAATCCATGCCTAGTGACAGTGGCAATGTTAATATTAGAAAAAATACACATCAGGAAATATGTAAGAAAAAACAAGATGATTTTATGATAATGGGGTCAATTAATCAAAAAGAACACAACAGTCCCAAATATTTGGGCATCTAAGCCACTTTAAAGACACATAGTGCAAAAACTGATAGGACTGTAAGGAGAATAAAAATGCTCACACAGTTAGAGCTATTCAGAATTGTCAATATCTCTCTCAATAAGTGACAGAACAAGTAAACAGAAACTCACAATGCTGTCAAAGATATAAAAATTATCAACCAACCTGACCTAACTGTTGTTTATGGAACACTCAAAAACAGCAGTATACACATCCTTTTTAAGTGCACATGGAAAATTACCAAAATGGACCATATTTTAGAATAAAACAAAATTGTCCACGTCATATAGAGTATACTCTCTGATCATAATAGAATTAAATTAGAATATTAACAGAAAGTTCTCTAGAAATCCCCACACATTTAGAAATTAAATAACAGTCCTCTAAATAGCTTATGGGTCAAATAAGAAAATATAAGGGAAGTTAGAAAGTATTTTGAGTTAAATAAAATTGAAAACATGAGCTAGGTATGGTGGTACACAACTTTAATCCCAGTACTCTGGGAGACTGAGGGTAGAGGATTGAAAGTTGAAGCCCAGTGTGGACAACGTAGTGATTTAGCAAGATCCTACCTCAAAAAACAATTTAAAAATTTTAAAAATTTAAAAAATAAAAAGTGCTGGAGATGTAGCTCAATGCAAAGGCCTGCCCTGGGTTCAATACCCAATACCACAAAAAAAAAAAAACAAATAAATAGAAAACCCAAAAATTATCAAAATATGGGGGTGCTACTAAAAGCAATACTTAAAGTGAAATGTATAGCACATAGATAGAACCTATATTAGAAAGGGCAATCTCAAATCTATGACCTTAGCTGCTAGCTTAAGAAACAAAATAGAACAATGAAGAAGAAGGAGAAGGGAAAATAATAAATACCAAATAGAAACAAATAAAATTTTAAAAGAGAAATTTTTAAACTCTATTACAAAATAAAAATTTTAAAAACGCCTGAGGATATAGCTCAGCTCAGCACTCCATGGGTTCAGCCTCCACTATGGCAGAGAGAGAGAGAGAGGGAGAGGGAGAGGGAGAGGGG
>PVLD010034894.1:0-12266 GCA_004027595.1 Dinomys branickii | reverse complement strand
ATAAACATGGGTGCACATATATCAGAGTGATATGATGTTTTCAGATCTTCTGGGAAAATACCCAGAAGAGGAATAGCTGGTTTGAATGGAACCTCTAGACCTAGTTTGCAGAGAAATCTCCAAACGGCTCTCCACAGTGGTTGCACCAGTCTGCATTCCCACCAGCAGTGTAATAGAGTCCCTATTTCTCCACAGCCTCACCAGCATCTGTTATTGGATGACTTTTTCATACTGGCCAGTCTTACTGGGGTGAGATGAAATCTCGATGTTGTTTTTATAGGAGCAAGACTTCTGAGATTATAGATCTGGAGGAGCACCCTTACCCTGGTCTTAAAGCCAATTTCCTGTCCCACTTTCCTTCAGCCTTAGAAAGTCATTTATTATATAGGGTCAGCCATGAGGTTACTGAAAGTTTAGAGGAGTAATTCTAGAGAACTGAAATGCAAAGAAACAAGTTATAGTTCTTTTGTTTAAGTGTTAATCAGATAGTTAGTTAGTTGAAGCATTCCTTTCAGCACTACAAAAATGTGTATTTCCGAGAAGTCACTACATAGACTTGCAGTAGCCTATAACTGAAATATTATCCAAGAGCTCCACTTCCGTTGGGTTGTATAAGCAACAATAAAGTTCGTCCTGCTTCTCAAATTATAAAAGGATCATACATTTGTAACACGTCTGAATTGTAAAGTACATTTCATATGGAAACCTTGCAATGTAATAATAGAACACAATTGAATAGAATGTTAATTTTAAAAAAGATTTCATTTACCTTTAATGTTGTACCTTTCTCCTTTTTTATAGGCACACTACATATTTTGACATTTGTACTAAACTCCTCTAATTTATAAATTTGAAGATAATAGAACACATTATTGTGCTTTTAAAAAACAGTCTTGGTCACATGTTTTATAGATTTGGAGACGTTTTACTAAATTTTAAGAAAACTCAAGAATTTTGTTTTCATTATTTCTTGATATTTGTATCTATTTATCCATTCAACATAATTATTGCTAAAACATCTACTGCACTGGTCTAACAATCCTAAAATGTTAAATCTAGCAACTGTTTCTTGTAAGCAATGTTGATTAAATTAAAATGTTTTCTTTATAAGAAATCAGGAAAGCTTGAAGGCTAAATAATTGAAAAACAAATTAAAAAATAAGGGAGCAAGATAGATTTGTGATAAGGAAAGAGACCTTGGTGCAGGCAGGAGAAATTGGATAAGCTCTAACAGGATTTTTCCAATTCTTAATTTCAGTGAGTTTATAGGTCATGATGTTGGCTTTCCTGTCTTCTCTTCATTTGGTTAATTTTATTTACCTCTGAATCTATCTGCTCATTAAATGTGGAGTGAGCTTCATGCTATAGTCTCCATTCAAAGAACTTTACTTCACAAAAAGGATGCTGTTATGGTTGATACAGTGTGTCAACTTGGGGAGTCTAGAGGTTTGACTGGGTGACTCAGCAGGAAGCCAGGGTGCTCACTTTGTACACATCCTGAGCCTGTGGAAGAGGGGAGCATGGACACTGTGTGAGAGCTACATGCCCCCTGGGTGGGGGTAGGCTGTTTACAAGGTAAGGGAGAAGAAAAGGCTGCTTGCAGCCATTCCTCCCTTTTGCTGGTTGTTTTTGCTGTGCTCTGCTGCCATGAACTGTTGCCCTCTGCCATGTGCCACTCTGCCTCAAAACCAGCTAAGTATGGACTGAAACCTCCACATACTGTAAGCTAAATAAACTTTTCCTTCCTTCTTTTTTGGACCCTGGGTATTTTATCTCAGCAACGAGAGAAAAGTAACCAAGACAGATGCATTTTCCAAATATCTGTGATGATTCCTATGCAATTCACCGAACAGTAGATCCCCTTGATTTTACTTTTTCTCACCCACTTCATGTTTCCTTCTGTGAGACCGGCTAGAATACACAGTTCTCATGTCACCCTAGTCCATGAAAACATTTTGAAGGTTGAACTCACTACTTTTAATGAATCAAGGAAAAGCATATTTTTGTCACTTGAAAGATAACACCATGAGCTTGTGACAGTTCTGTCTTAAGAGCAGAGATTCCTGTAAAAGGTTTTCTGAGGCCACAAGTCATGTTTTACTATGAGCTTAAATGCTTCTGTACTCTGACATTATTTTAAAAGAGAGTCATTCTGCTACTGAGGTCCTTTCTAAATTGTTTAAATGAGACAGCTTTTAAATTGCAACACTATGTACATTTTTCCGTCTCAGTGTGAGAGAAAGATCATGACTACACAAAAAACCTGCATGCAATTTTTTCCAAATCTTAGTAAACATCTCATCGCTCATGCCAAAGCAAACTGCATTAGCATTCTTTCAAATTGCAATGCCAAATTAGCATTCAGGGAGCTTCTAGATTTCACAGGCACTATCAGCGGGAATCAGTTTGCTCTGTAGCTTAGGAACAGAACAAAAAAACAATCACCGCATGTGTAGGCAGTGACTTTTGTGCTGCAGATTGAGATGATTTCCACCACTACAATGAAATTAAGCTCTCCCTGCCAAGATCTCCCAGGTTGGACATCTTGCCAAACTCTCCAACCTCTCTTCTTTCCTTTATCTGAAACCAGCACCATGTGAGAGTCCTTGTGATCCTGGTGTTCACCATGCTGCATCTACTTCCACACATTCCAAACATAGCTGTGTCCACTTAGAAGACTGTGCCATCCAACTTAGGTGAGATGGTCTGTCCCTGTAATCCTAACACTCTGGAAGCTGAGGCAGGAGGATTGCAAATTGAAGTTCAGCTTGGGCAATTTAGCAATTTAGCAAGATTCTGTCTCAAAATTTTTAAAATTGTAAAAGGAGTTGGGGATGTAACTCATTGTGAAGGACTCAAGTTCAATCTCCAATATAAAAAAGGAAGAAACAAAAAACAAAAGAATGAAAGAAAGGGAATACTGTGCCACTGAGCCCACACTATATCTGCCTCTGCCTGTTTCAAAACTTAGCCAATACCTCCTCTACGAAGCCTCTCAAACCTACTGGGTCACCCTAAGCACACACAGCAATCCATGTACCTATAACTTAACTGTCTATTTCTATTAGGTTGTAAACTGTTTAAAAGAAGAAAGCTCACATTTATCACTGTATCCTCATGCCCAGCGCAGTGCTGAGCATACTACAAAGTACCTTTACGTGTTAAATGACAGCATGAAAAGGCCAGCCATAAAAAGAGGGAACTTTATGCCTGAATGTTTTAGCACTTTCTGAAATGACTTTATTGGAAGATTTTGAAATAAGAAAAGCACACCATAAAAACATAATTTTATAAAAGGTAATTAATTCTATTATTTTATTTAGTTATAGAAGTAATGGAGGCTAAGTACAAACATGCAATGTAATCAATACATGAAAATAAAAAAATTAAAATCATTGTTGTGAGATAACTACCTTTAATAGTATCTGTTATAGTCTGTTTTTATGCAGAGGTGTTTTTGAATATGCCAGACCTACATTTTAATAACTGTATAGTCTACATTTTAGATTTTACAATGGTCAGCTTTCTCATGTCAATAAATGTAGATGACAACACAATATATAAAAGATACTAAATATTTTACATATATTAACTCAGGTAAATTTCAAAACAGGCCTAACTTCAGTTCTATCTTCATTTTATAGATATAAAATCTGATAAGGCCAGGGATATAGCTCAATGGTACAAGTGCCTGCCTGGCAAGTGCAAGGTCGTGAGTTCAATTCCAGGTACCCCCAACACACAGAAAAAGTCTAAGTCATGAAGAAGTTAAATAACTTGCCCAAAATCACAAAGCTCCGAACTGAACCCCAGGAATTTTGCTATAGAATCCGTGTTCAGCACCATTGATAACACTGTCATCCTTCTTCATCCCCATTCAAAATGGCTACACAATTCTAAATTATGAACATGAACCTTAACTTATTTATATGTCCCTTACTGTTAGACATAGAGGCTGTTTCCATTTTTGCAGTATAAGCAATGCCAGGATGAACAGCTTCAGGCCGTTATCTTTGCCCAGTTGTGTCCTTCTGATAAATCCTCATTACCAATTTGTTCTCTTCAGACACTATACTTCCTCTCAGTTGTACAGACAGAAGCCCATCCCTGGCTCAACTTCCTGAGTGTGGGATTACATACATGTGCTATCACTTCTGGCTACATGCAATTTCTTTTCTTCCAAGCACCAAAGATCCAACAAAATACCTGATGCTCTGAGTATTTATGGACACCTCCATCATGCCCAGTGTCCTCTGTCCATGAATACACTAATCAAAACTATTTCATAGAATACTGTTTGCCCAGGGCTTATTTCCAAGGCCAGCCTATAATACTAGGCATTTAAATGCTAATTGAATGAACAAATAGTTAGGTACAATTCCTGAGTCAAGGAGATGTCATGGGAAGGTAAGCCAAAGGCATTGACTTTCCATCCCTAAAATCACAATGTCAAGAAATCAGCCAAAGTCAGCAAACCAGCAGGTTGCCTGTGTTAAGCAAAGTATGATTAAACGTTTGAAGGAAAAATTTAGCATCTTCCTTCATTACATACTATTTTTGGTAAATGGTGTCATCAGTTCAGGAAAATCTATGTCAAGGGTGACAGCATTTAATGTTACATTTTACGGAAAGGAAGGGTCTCTTGCGCTGGTCAGTGATAGGAAGTGCCACCCAGCATGAACAGTTGCTGAAATTCTCAGGGCTGGGACCTTAAAAATTATGTTTTCTGCTTCTAAATTCCATGAGGATGATATTTAATAGTCTTTCAAAGACCCAAGGCAGGCTTTTGAAGACCATCTCTTTAATTGTAAGTACGGTAGATGCATTCATGTTTAACCTAAAACTCAGCCTGGAGGTCACAGTCAATGTGTCACAAATACACCCCAAGCCAGAGGGCATTTCACACTACAAAATAAACTATGGTCCTCACAAGGCTCTTTGTTTTTCAAAGTTAGTATTTTATTAGCGTTAAAGACAGTTACTGGACAGAAACACAATGAATGCATATAGTTAGAATTATTAAAATCTGTTTTACTTCCAGTAATGTTCAAATCCACACACATAACACAAGATCTACCTTCCAATTCAATTTTCCCAAGCTAAAATTGGAAATAATTTATATTAAAAAATGAGACTTTGAGGAAGAAATTCTTTTCATGTCCTGGAGGGGAATCTGATTTGAATGTAAGTCAAGAACATACATGTATTAGCTGGAACCACTTCATGAAAATGAAGCACAGTTTAGCATTCTATCTAAAAGTCAGAAAGAAAAATGACATTTATGAGTAAAAATAAAAATATAGGCACTGTATATTGGATGATTCTAAGGCTGGGGTTTATAAAATCATGTTAGGGATCAGGCAGACTGATTTATGTTCACTCTTAAGGATGTACAGAAAAGCAGGAACAGCTTGTTATGTTTTGCAAGTTTTATATCTTAATATAGTAACCTTTCCTTATTTGGTCTTCCTGTAAAAAATACTTAGAGGACTCTTGTGTATACCTGTGTATATGTTAATGGTGAAAGTAAAAACATAAAATGCAAAGCTACTATCATTAATTCCCCTAGAGAAAGCACACAGACAGGATGGCTGGGTTGTGATTGTTCTCATGTATATGCCTGGCTCTTCAAAGCAAGTTGCAGTCACCAAAACTGGGGTCCAGAAGCTTCCAGAAGTAGGTTAGCTTCCACTGCTTTCTTTCCTTTCCCCCTCCTCTGAGCTCTGAGCTCTGAGCTGTGAGCTGGCTGCAGAGCTGAGATAACTTTTTAATTCCACGTCAAATAGCAACAACAAGAGGAGGACAAATGTGTTTTGTGGAAGACCTCCCTGTCTGTGCTCTTTTACTAGAGGATAATTCTCTAGCTTCTAAAAGAAAAATAGTGAATATTCTTGATTTCTAAATTAGGACTTACATTTCTCTGTAGAGCTATAGAGGGAGGCAGTTATTAAAAACAAAAAGTAGAGATAGAGAGCACAAGCTTGTATCTAGAAAACTTTTAGTTCTAATCTTGGTGTTGCTTCATACTACTGAATATCAAATACCCAATAATCATGTATTCCCCTTCATTAGCCATTAAGAAAATGGAAAGAAAAACCATGATGAAATAACACTCCACCCACCAAAATAGCAACAATGAAAAAAGACAAAGGAGAATTCTCAGATATTCTTGATTGGAGTGTTTATTGTACAACAATTTCCTATTTGACACTCTATTGTAATGCTGCTTATATTCATATATTATAGACCAAAAATTCCTCTTAAACATATGCAATATATTTACCAAAAGGTGTTAATAGAATGTTTATAGCCATACTCTTTTTAATATCTAAACTTAGGAACTATGTATTCAAATACCTGTCCACAGTACAATGGACTTACAAATTGTGGTAACTCTACAAATGGAATACAATGCTAAGAGTAGCTGATTTTTATCTATGCACAGCATCAAAATCAATCTCATGAATAAAATCATGAAATACGTTACAAAGTATATGACCACTTTCATACAAGTACAAAGTCAACAAGTTAGTGCTGCAGGATTTGGGTGTGGAAATGGGACACTGAGGCATCTTTGCCAGGAAGCAGCTTTATTCCTCCTGTTACTGCCTCACTGGATTTCCAGCTAAAGGCTGAGTGTGGAACATGGCGGCTGAGTGTGGAACATGGCATAGGTACTTGCACCCTTTTAGACAATTTCTGTGTCTTTGTCTCCCTTATATGGGCATACAATAACATTTTACAGTCTGGTTGAATATGATTTATGTTACAGAGTTACATCAGAACTACACTTGCATATACAGAGGCTGACATAGCTACATTGTAAAGAGTTCTTGACCTGACATGACCCACCTCCATTTGATGCTTGGACTTCATCCTATTTGGGGTCAAAGAGAATCATCCTGGTTCATAATATCCTCATGTGTGTGTGGTCATTTTTCTTTTGACCATTGTCTCAGTGAGGCTGGAAACAGAACATGTATATATAACCAAGTGTTATGGTTGATACATTGTGTCAACTTGGGGAGTCTAGAGGTTTGGCTGAGTGATTCAGCAGGAAGTCAGGGTTCTTACTTTGGTATGGTACATCCTGAGCCTGTGGAAGAGCAGGCGCTGGAGATTGTTTGAATGCTACATGCCCCCTGGGTGGGATTAGCTGTGTTTACAATGTAAGGAAAGGAAAGAGGCTACTTGCAGCCATTCTTCCCTTTTGCTGTTCTGGTTTTTGCTGTGCTGTGCTCCATGAACATTTGCCCTCTGCCATGTGCCACTCTGCCTCTGAGACAGCCAAGTATGGACTGAAACCTCCACAAACTGTAAGCTAAATAAACCTTTCCTTCCTTCATTTTGGGTGTTGAGTATTTTGTCTCAGCAAGGACAGAAAAGTAACCAAGACAGAATTTTGGTACCAGCAGAGTGGGGTTGTTGCTGTTACTATACCTGACCATGTGGTTCAAGAGCCTTTGGAAATGGCTTGTGGGAAGAGTTTGAAAAGGTTTGGAGATACCTGGTCAGAGCTTGGAAGACCAGAAAGCTGATAGAAATCCTGTCAGTAAAGACCAGGTTTGGAAGGTTTCTGTTGGAAAGGACTGTATTTGTTGTTGGACTCCAGACGATGTATGTTGTGGCTTGGCAGAAGCTTTGTCTACATTTTGCTCATGTCCAGAGACTTTGCCTAAGACTGAGATTAAGGGCGGCAGTGAACTGATTAATCTGACAAAAGAAATTTCAAGGCAGTCAAATGTTGGGGCAGTGGTATGGCTATTGTTGGGGGCTTTTAGCCAGATTTATATTGACAATCAACAGCAAAGAGCCCAGCAGGATGATTTAAAATGTTGTGAGCTTGGCCAGAAAGGAAGCTCCAGTAAAGTTGTGTATTGCAAAGATAAGGCTGAGGAGATCTCTGTTGCTGAGAAGGAACAAGAGAATGGAAAAGATGGCCTGAGGGCATCACAAGCAGCAAGTCTCCACCCTTTGCAGCCTCAAAACTGTAAAGGTGAGAGACCTTGCTTTGAGAAGGAAGCTAAAGAACACCATTTTCCAGAATGGTGGTGGCAGCTGCAACAGGTTCCAGAATGGAGGCAGCATAGAGAATTTGCTCCTCAGAATTGGATTCAGTGTGCCTAGTGATCCAGGCATTCGATCCTTATGGCCAAGAGAGAGAAAAGTTTGGCTACTGCTCCAGATGGCAGCAGACCTTGGCATCATCCACTTGGCCCTGACTTTAGATGCAAGGAAAATGCAAGAGTTCTGAGGTTAAAGAGGCTTCCACCCAGATTTCAGAAGCCCTGGGAGGCCAGGCAGTGTGCCCCTGAGAGGGCAGTGTGTGAAGCTGTGAGTGAGAAGCAAAAGGTGCCCTGCAGACCTCAGAAGTTTAGAAAAGACAGGACCGTGAATCATCTAAGGAAAGCTGCAAAGAGTGAGCAATGACCTTCAGAGTCTGGGCTACAGTTGCTGCCAGGGCTATGGCAAAAAACAAACCTGCAGACTCAAAAACAGTGAAGAGCAAGGGATGGCAGCACATTACAGGTAGCCAGTCTCTGTCACCTGTCAGCAGCATTCTCAGGCTTGTGCCATGTGTAGACTGGTCAGTCTCTAGAGTGACTACAGCGGGGCTGTCTTCTTTCAGTGGTGTTCCTGAGGTTGTAGTCTGCTGCTTCTGTATCACCAGTTTACACAGCATCAACAAGCCGGGACGCACACCCAGTCTTGAGAAGCAGGTTTTTACGCTGCTGTGGTGAATCCAGGGGAGATCTCACCCATCTTTACTGCAGTAGGGGTGGACAGGATAACAGTGCATGGGCCCTTAGGGATTGGTTGGATATTCCCTTCTTTCACTTACACAGCATCCTCTGGCTTGAAAGAGTAAGTATATGTGGTCAAACTCACTCATCATTACTTACCTCAATGGTGTAGGGTGGCTAAGGCTTAACCTACTGTCCATATCTATTGTCTCAGAATGAGGTTCCCAAGTTCCTTTAAATGCCCCCTTATGCCCTTAATAAGATGAAGGGGCTATCCATAGAGAATTTTCAAAAAGAGAAAGTCTAAAGGGTTGTTGGACAGGGTTGCTGAAGGGGGTTGGGGGCACAGGGAACTGAATGTCTTTGGCACAATGTGTTCCCAGATAGAGATGTTACTTGTAACTGTATGAACTGTAACCCTACTGCATGGGGTGGAGGAAGACAGCCTGGGGTAAAATAATGTTTAAGGGAGAGGTGCTCCTGTTTATATCCTTTCATAGAAAACACAGGGCCACAGTTTCTCACAATTCTCACCTATTGTATCTATGTATTATTTTTCTTCAAACTTTGTGAACAGAAGTTCATTTTCTCCTTTGTGTTCCTTCATCTGGAGCATGTTAGCTGGACAAAATGGGTGAGATGGTTTGGTAAGGGCAATCTCTAGGCAAGCATAAATAAACTTTAAAGCACATAAGACCAAAGTATGAGCACTAGAATGGGAAGGATAACTGTAACCAGCTGACTCTTAGCCCTGTCTCCCAGTGTGGCTGAAAACTAGCAACAGGGGTTAGCAATTGGAGCCCCTTCTTTATGTCAAATCTGCATTACCATAAATTTTATAACATTGGTTATACTTTTCTGCTGGCTGTTTAAGAGCAAGTTAGAGTGAGACCAGTATTAATCACAACTTAAACCTTTTTTGGCAAATATCAAAGTCGGTTAAGCCTTCCCAGAGGTTATTTTTGGGACCATGCTGAAAGCCCCTCAGCTCTTCTGTCAGTGTTAGCCACCAGGATAGGTCACACTCTTGCCTGACAATATAGCTTGCCATGGAAGAAGATAAGACATTTCTCTCTTTAACAACCCTCCTTTTTACCACACTGTATCTCAGTTGATTGCTGCTCTTTGGGTTTTAACAATCTGTTTGCTCAGGAGGTTGGTTGATTTACCAAAGTTGTAGGATCTTCTAGGATAGGGCTCCTATCCTGGGTTCTCGTTCAGCTTGGAGGGCCAGGGTCAAAATGTTGGCTGTCCTCTTAGCCCAGTAATCTTTTCAGCTTTGGTCCCTAAACCTCAGTTGTTGAACAACTTCGAGGTCAGTAAAACCAGTATTGCACTGAGAACAATAGGTTTAATCTTATGATCTTATCTAGCTATCAAGCACCTTGAAATATATAGTATGCCCAGGGGACTGTTATTTCTTACCAATCATGGTTGTCTTACAAGTTGGACACCTGCCAAATACTAACATATAATAGTTATAAAGTTTTATAGGGATAATTTTAGATCAGGGACAACATAGTAAACATAACAATCATGAGAAATTATATTAAAATCATTAGATTTTTGCTATTTGTGAGACATTTAAATTTTTATCTTAGTATTAAATGACTTTTTAGTTATCTTTATCAAGTTACAAGACATCAAATGACATAGAAACTTTTATCTAATTTGTTATCTTTTAACCACTTTTTGTTACCAGAGTGATAGTTAAGTAGAAGGTGCTTGCTTGCTTTATAGATATTCTTTGTACGTTATTAATTCCTAATCTCTAAACATTATAATGACATTATTGCAACTGTATATGGCATGGGCACATCAAGCTACCATAACTGAATTATATAACAATCACATAAACATAAATCTGAAAAAGTCATCATGAAAAATTATAGCTTGGGGGTCACCAGTATGATATCTTTCTCAAGTCTTAACCTATACACAGCTATATAGAAATGTTTACATATATTTACTGAATTTTTATTCTTAAGGCAGAATTTAGATCTTTTAAACAAGTATATACAGAATTGTTGTCAATTCCATACTGACAAGAGTTAAAGGACATTTTTACCACTCTTATAAATTTAAGAAACAGTGTTAATGACCTCATATGGACTTACTGCCCAATACAAATGTACTATCCCATTTATACAATAACAAAATATTTATGTAATCAAAGCCAATAGATTTAAATTTAACTAAGTACTTCTGAGTCAGAAAATCTTATTGTTTTAGGCACAGAGCTTAACCTTTTACTTATAAGCAGCTTAAGTAATAGCTGTTGGGGTGTGGCACCATAAGATCCCTGGAAAAACTCAACAGGCCACCCATCAGTGGAGAAACTGGATAGATTTTGGTCTAGACAGCTGCTCTCAACCACAGAGAGGAATTTTCTCCAGTGATTCCCCAAGTTCAAGGTTCCCACTTGGTAACCTTTACAATTGCTTCAGATGATTCTTCATAACAGTTAACATTTTAAACTATTATATGTGCTATCTTTGACCAGGGAAAAACTGAAATTACTGCACACAGACAATAATAGGCATTGTATCTATGAAATTAATTTTGGACATTATCTTGGTTATCTGGGTTATCTAACAATCTGGATGGAAACACATCACTAATCCTTAAAATCTTTATTCTTACCTATTGGTTTAAATAAGCCTACTGTTAAGCTATGTAAACCACAAGCACTGGAGCTAATATCATGAGTGTCTACTTACCTATCAGGTGACTTAAGTAGAACATATGATTTATGATCCACATATGGAAACATCACAGTTTAAATCATATATAATCTTTATGTTCTCAGACTCTAAGAGTTCTATTTGTCTCATGTGACTTTGAAGTCTTTTAACCTGCATCCTATAACTTTTTAAGTGGACTTAGCTATTTCTAAAATCCTGGAAAATTGGGTTCTATGTAAAAAACCAAAAGAGCCGGAGCAAAATAAAAGGGAAGAAAATACTGCTTCAGGTACGTTAAACAAACAGACCAAAAAGACACAGACACACAATTACTTGTAGATCAGAGTGCACTCTTAGAAACATTGGACAAGTTGAGTCATAGCTATAATTGTTGCGTGTTCATTATAGGCTGACTAATCAGAACTTTGGGGGTGAACAATTAGTGTAGGCATTTCTTGTAATAAACTACCACCAGTAAGAGGTGGGAGAGGAAAATCTCTTACTATAGACTTAGAACCGAAAAGAGCCTTGAAGTTTTATCTTTTTATTTTCTAACTTACCTTTGGAGAAAAAAAAATCAACTTTTAATTTAACGTAGACCACATATCAAGAGACGCAGAGACCGTGCGCCTCCGCCCGCCCCCCCCCCCCCATGTGGTGGGAGGCACTAGGCCCTCTCACTCTCCCGCTCCCTACCCTTTTCGGTAACTAACGAAAATAGTTTAAAGTTTCTGAGCTGTCCGCTTCTTCTGTTCAGCCCAGTTTCTTATTTAACATTATTTTTCGACAGTTTTAGTTACACTTTCCTTCATTCTCCTTTGGTCTCAGATTATTATAT
>PVLD010034893.1:0-12267 GCA_004027595.1 Dinomys branickii | reverse complement strand
AAAAAGGACATGGAATTAAGGTGCAGACCGACTTCTCTAACTGGGTGGGAATAGTCTCCAAAGAGTCGTAAGATGCCTACAGAGGGGACAACAGGGGCTTCGGTGAGGAGCTTGGCAGCCTGTGGGGGGAGAGGCCTCCCAGTCCCCCCGAACCCCTGGAAGCGGCAGCCACCCTGGGTAGACCTGGGCAGTATGCCCGGCCCTCTGGAGAGGCGATCCCCCAGGGAAGAGCTAGGCTGTACACCTGGCCCTCTGCCAAAGCCGCCCTCTGGGTGTGGACATGTTGTATGGAGGCAGAGCCTGGCGGGTTCGCTGTGTAACTCTGC
The DNA here is from genome assembly GCA_004027595.1 of Dinomys branickii. NCBI lineage: Eukaryota > Metazoa > Chordata > Mammalia > Rodentia > Dinomyidae > Dinomys > Dinomys branickii. Next base: position 11,941 of record PVLD010034893.1, on the reverse strand, counting down.
CTACTCGACCAGACACCTGATGGCTGATAGGGCTTGCCAATTATAGTCTTTGAGGATGGGTGCTTCTCTAAGTCCTGCCATAGCAATTTGTGAACTCCCATGTTTTACATAGCATAATTTGAAGCAGCCAAGTCTCTTCCCAATGGGAGAGCACGAGGGAGTAAATAAACCAAAAAGTACAGTTATTACCAATGGGAAGATGACTGATAGGGTGGAAGAACAACGGAGATGAGGTGGAGAAAACTGATTAATCGAATGAGCCATCGTTTGTAAAACTGAGTAACAAAGACAAAGATAACATTATGTAATACAGCATCTAGTGTCAACTCCCTACTATTTTCTCTGTAATTTGTTATTTCCTTAACTGTTTTTGTATTAACAAATGCAAAGATAACATTGTGTAATACAGCATCCAGTGTTAATTCCCCACTATTTTCTCTATAATTTAGTATTTCCTTTATTGTTTCTGTTTTAACAAATGCAAAGATAATATTATGTAATACAAAAAAACTCAATATGTTTATCTAGACAGGGAAAAATATAACATTCACTATCTGCACTTATAACTTCTATGTGTTCTTGTATGGCACAATCCATTGGGAGCCTTCTTTTAAAGAGAGCGCTCTGAGCCATTGTGTATCTCATAGAACTCTTACTAATGAGACTGCTGGTGTTAGGGCATATGCCAGGAGTCTGAATGTGAACCTTATACAACCGTCGGCTGATACACCCACTTTATATTATAATCTTTGGTAGATAACCTTTTTCATAGAGGTAATTACATGTTAGGGTGTCTTGGTTACTTTTTTCTCATTGCTGAGACCAAATACCCAACGCCCAAAATGAAGGAAGGGAAGGTTTATTTAGCTTACAGTTCGTGGAAGTTTCAGTCCGTACTTGGCTGATTCTGAGGCAGAGTGGCACATGGCAGAGAGCAAACAGTTAGTGGCAGCAGAGCACAGCAAAAACAACCAGAGCAAAAGGGAGGAATCGCTGCAAGCAGCCTCCTTCCTTCCCTTACATTGTAAACAGGCTATCCCCACCCAGGGGGTGTGTAGCTCTCACACAATGTCCATGCCCTCCTCTTCCACAGGCTCAGGATGTGTACAAAGTAAGCACCCTGGTTTCCTGCTGAATCACTCAGCCAAACCTCTAGATTCCCCAAGTTGACACAATGTATCAACCATAACATAGGGTTAATAATTGCTGGAATTATTTCCTTGGTGCTTTTAATCTCTAGTGTTGCTGTGTCTTCTATAGCTTTGGTTCATTCAATTCAAATGGCTCACTTTGTAGATTACTGGACCCAGACTGCAGACAAGGCATGGAACATTCAACGTTCCACTGACACCAAATTACAATCACAGATTAGCAAACTAGAGACCACTGTTATGTGGATGGGGATGAAATTGAGAGTCTTCAATTGTATGTGTATGTTTTTGTGCTTTTTTTTGTTGTTGTTGAGGCAGGGTCTCACTATGCAGTTCAGGCTGGCCTTGAGTTCGCTTTGTATCCCAGGCTGGTCCTGAACTTGCAATGCTCCTCCTGCCTCAGCCTCCCGAGTGCTGGGATTACAGGCATGCGCTACCACACTTGGCGAGAGTCTTCAATTATAACAAGGTTTTAGATGTCACTTTAACATTTCTAGATACTGTATAACCCCACTTCCATATAATCAGGCACTCCATCCTTGGAAACATATACAAGGATCCATGCATAGTGATATTATATCAGATGTTGAGGCTTTACAGAAGGAAATTTTGTCTATGGTACAACAGGCCTACAACTTTGATGAACAGGTACAAAACTGGGATAAAACTGATAATAGTTTAGATCAACTAAATCCTTGGAACTTTCTCAAAACATATTTTGGAGTTAATGCTGGGTTAGTCATGCTAGCATGTACATGTCTTCTGTTTCTACTTACAGTCTGTTGCAGAGGAAGAAAAATCAGACAATGCATAGATGCCCTGCAGTCTCAAATCATGCTGTTTCAATTACAAAAACCAAAAGGGAACTGTTGAGGATAAGGCGCAATGGTGACCATGAACTAGGAAAACCTGATTATAAAAGACCAGGGCTATGTGACCCAGGCTCAATGATCAGAAGTTAATCCGCCTTGTTTTGAGAGCAAGGGGTGTGTTGAAGATGGTGTGCACTGTGGTCATAAGGGGAAAACCAATGACTGGGGCACTCTGAAGGTAAGGTACTATCTGCTGAGGTTCTTGTAAAGATGCAGGCATCAGGCAGAGATTAAACAAAGAGAGCTAGTTCCCTGTTAACCTGAGCCCTGTTGTGAAGCTGGACTTGTTCGCCAATTTTCAAAATAGCTTACAATCATTGCTGCTCTCTGAATGAGGCAGGACCCCTTCTCCCCTTCCTCAGCGGCTTGCTGATGAAAATGGATCAACCATCGAAGCTGATGAGTCTGTCTACTAGATACTCATCTCCTCCCGGTCCCTTTGCATTGTAAAGATCTTGTCTTTGTCTCCCTCGTATTCTCTGTTGGTCCCCTGACACATATACAAAGGTCTGATCAGCCCTTGACACACACTTTTCAAACCTTAAAAATAAACAACTTTCAACCCAGATTAATATATCTGGAAGATTATCTTTAAAAATTTATGGAGAAGCAGAGGTTTTCCATGACAAAGACTGCCTACAGAGATTAATAACCACAAAACCAGCAATGCAGTGTATACTCAAGGAAATCTAGGCAGAGATAGTGAGGCCAACAACACCAAATGGCCCAAAGGAAAAAATGTATTTAATTGGGAGGATAGTTAAAAGGGAAAAACACCAAAGGAATCAGCGATGGAAAAATAATGCAAAGACAGTATTCAATAAACACCTTTCTCAAAGAAAATGATTTTACATAATTACTCTTAATGTAAATGGCTTTACACACTGAAGACACAGAATGGCAGATCATATAATGCAGATTGGATCAAAAAACAAAACTCAAATATGTACTGCTTGCAGAAGGTACATCTCACCCACTAAGAAACACATATCCTGAAAGTAGAATGATGGCAGATGAAACTGTGCAACAGGAGATCCAAAGCAAGCAGGTGCAGCATCCTATTGTTATAGGCAGCTGAGTTAGATAGAAATATTATAGGCAGTTAGGGCGGGACCCTTGAAGGAACCAACATAAAAGATATCTGTGGGCCAGACCTTAGGACAAAAGGAGCTAAACAAATGCACCCACTTAACTCCCTAGGTGTAAACATCAGGGATTGATATTCTAAATAAGTAACAACCACCTTCTAAAAGCCAGGAAGAGTCAGTAGCCCGACCCCCACAGGAAAAGCCCTGATCTGTATTTATGCCCGCTTGCTACATGACTCGCTTTCACGTTTGATCCCAGTTTACTCAGTCTTACCTGGACAATTTTTTTTTTTTTTAACCTGGACAATTATACCTGTAGTCTTACTGGCTGACCATAGTTTTGTTCATTTCCCCTACCTTGGGCCCGCCTCACCTAATGGTTTTTCTCTATAAAAGTCCCTAGAAAAGACAGTCGGGGGGTAACCCACTTGGGCCCCCCTTCTCTCCCTCTCTTGGATAGAAGCTTTCTTTCTCTCAGTAAATATATTCTGCTCTTAACCTCCGTTGTTCCTAAAATTCATTCTTCGGTTTTAGAGAGCACAAACTCATCTGATATTCAGGTTGGGAGTTTTATTTTCCTGTATCACTATTATCAGATAAATAGTACTGCAAACTAAAACTGATCAGAAGAGACAATGGAAGTCACTGAATACTGTTAAAGGGAATAATTAAACAGGAAGAGGTAACAATTATATATAGATATATATACACAATGCTTTTGCATCCAATTTCATAAAACAAATACTACTGGATATAAAAAGGTCAGAGAAACATCAGTACAATCATAGAGGGGACTTCAATACACCACCCTCAGAAATAGATCAACCAGACCAAAAACAATCAACAAAGAAATACCAAAGTTGAACAACATCATCCAACAAATGGACCTAACAGGTATCTATAGAGTGCTTCATTCCATAACAACAGAATACACATTTTTCCTCAGAAAAATAGGTAAACCCTTAGCCTAGTTCAACAAAAGGTGGAAGGAAAAGATTCATGGCAATAATAATTAGAGGGCTTTGAATAGAAAAGAAAGAAGTCAAACTATTCTTATTTTCAGATGACATGAGCCTTTACATAGAAGATAAAAAACACTAGAAGACTGTTAGAACTGATAAAAAATTCAGCAAATTGGCAGAATAAAAAATAAACACAAAATCAATACTGTTCCTGTACACCAACAATGAACCTGCCAAGAAAGAAATCAGGCGAGATCAGGTGTGTTCAGAGTGGTATGGCCATAGACTAAGAAAGAAATCAGGAAAAAATTTCATTCACAATAGCTTAAAAATTTTTAAATACTTAGGAATTAACCTAATCAAGATAGTAAAAGATCTCTGTAACAAAAGCAGTAGTACTCAGTAAAAAAGAGATTGAAGAGAACATTACAAAAGGGAATGATGTTCTCTGTTCCTGGATAGGAAGAACCAATATTGGCCAAATGACCACATTACCAAAAATGGTACATAGATTTAATGCAATTTCAATTAAATACCTCAGCATTTTTTCTCACTAGAGAAATGAGTTTAAAAATTTATATGGAAACAGGAGTGACCAAAAATAGCTAAAGCAGCAATCTTGAGCAACAAGAGCAAGGCAGGATGCATTCAATGCTTGACCTTAAGTTATACTATACTACAAAGTTACTGTAATGAAAAGAGATTATTATTGTCCCAAGGATAGAAAGGTTGGCCAATGGGATGGAATATAGGATGTTGGAAGAACTCCAAGCATCTTCAGTCATATGGCTTTTAATATGGGGGCTGATAACATATACAAGAGAAAAGATAACCTCTTTAACAATTGGTGCTGGTAAAATTGGTTATCTACATGCAGAAAAATGAATCTAAATCCTTATGTCTCTCCCTGTACTAAAATCAAATTGTAATGGATCAAAGAGCTGGATATAAAAACGTAAAACTGGATCTACTGCAAGAAAAAAATTGATAAAACTCTTGAACACATGGGTATAAACAAGGACTTCCTGAACAGACCCCAGTTGCACAAGATATAATACAAAAAAATCAACAAATACAATTCTATCAAATTAAAAAGCTCCTTCACAGCAAAGGAAATAACCAACAGATTGAAGAGACAGCCTACTTAATGGGATTTTTTTTTTTTTTTTTTTGCTAGCTACTATTCAGATTGAGGGCTGGTATTTGGAATGTATAATGAATTAAAAAATAACTATATCCCCCAAATAAAAGACTCAATAAAATAGACAACAGAAATGTATAGACACTTTTCAGAAGAAAAAGTATGACTGGCCAGTGGTGCATAAAAAATGCTCACTATCTTTGGCCATCGGAGGAACCCAAATTAAAACAACACTAAGATTTGATCTTACTTCAATAAGAATGGCTACTAACAAGGACTTGAAGAACAACAAATGTTAATGAGGATGTGGGGAAAAAGAAACTTCTCCACTGCTGGTGGGATTATAAACTAATACTTATCAGAGACCGGGTTAAATAACCCTAAGTTATTGCAGGCTGATCAGGCCTGCAATCTCCCAAGTGAGTGGACAGACGAAGGCATAAATAAAATATGAGACAATGGAATATGATTTCAGGGCTTCCAGGAGGGACTAGTTCCTTTCCAACTTCTATATTCTCTGAATTAGCCAAAGATTTTTCTGGGTTTCCCGTTTTTATTAGGTTTTCAAATTAGGGAGGGAGAATATTGAAGAAAATGCAGGAATCTGAGCAGGAATCTGGGCAGGACTTGGGAATCCTTTCAAGGACTCCTCCAAGTATTATTATGTTAATTTAGGAGAGCTATATGTTATTTCCCGGAAGGCCTTCACAGCAGGGCTGCAGGCCATAGTTTCCTTAAAGTTAATAGAAGTAGGAGCCAGACATCCTCAGCAGCTGTCACCTTGTCCTTGAGGCATCAGGGCCTCACAGGCCAATACAGGCCTCAGCAGTGACCAGTGACTCATAGAGGTTCATTTACTATGAATCAGCTGCCTACTGATACAGGAAAATAAATATCCCAACCTGAATGATATCAGATGAGTTCGTGTTCTCTAAAACCAAAGAATGAATTTTAGGAACAACAGAGGTTAAGAGCAGAATATATTTATTGAGAGAAAGAAGGCTTCTGTCCAAGAGAGGGACAGAAGGGGGGCCCGAGTGGGTTACCCCCGACTCTGTCTTTGTCAGGGACTTTTATAGGGAAAACCCACGAGGTGAGGCGGGTCCAAGGTAGGGGAAATGGACAAAACTATGGTCCGCCAATAAGATTACAGGTGTAATTGTCCAGGTAAGACTGAGTGGAGTGGGATCAAATGGGAAAGCGAGTCACATAACAAGCGGGCATGCAGAGCAGGGCTTTTCCCATAAGGGTTAGGTCAGGGGCTTTTCCCGTAAGGGTCGGGTCAAAGACTCTTCAAGGTGGTCAATCCCTGTTGTTCATCCCTGGGGAGGTATGTGGACGCATTTGTTTAGTCTTCCGTCTTGAGGTCTGGCCCACAGGTATCTTATCTTCTATGTTGGCTTCTTCGAGGGCCCAGCCCTGTCTGACTGCCTATAGTATTTCTATCTATCTCAGCTGTCTATGACACCATCTGCAGACAAGGTGCCTAAGACTCGGGACTACTCCCAAGCAAACATGAAAAGCCAATTGGTTAATATTAAATCCTGCTCAAAGCCCCTTTGTAGTGGTCCCCAAGAGTACTTACTGGGGAAATCAGTATGGGGACTCATCAAATATCTAAAACTAGAAATTCCATTTGAGCCAGCTACACTTCTTCTGGGTATCAAGTCATCATATTACAGTAACACATGCATACCAATATTTATAATGGTGTAACTTACAGTGGGTGAATTGTTAAAGTGGCCTGTATGCCCAAATCAGATACACAAGCCTAAATGTTGTATTGTTTTTCTTTTATTTTGATATTTTGTGTTGTTTTTCTTACATGAGTGATATAACATAAATAATTTATAGAGCAAAGTAAAGTAAAGATGATAGAAAACAGGGAGGTAGACTATGTGGAGCTGGGAAAGGGCTGTGGGTAAAGAAAGGTAGGGAGGGCAGAATAGCGGGAGAATAAATACGTTCAAGATATGGTATGTGTGTGTACCAAGTCCTCAAGATGAATGTAATTATCATGTATTACAAAAATATGCTAATTGTAAAGTGTATGATGCAGAAATATATATATGACAAATCTTCCAACATATGTCTCCAGTTACTGTTAAGTCAATCAAGTAGAAATTCTCTAAGGGAGCTTCAGAGGATAGTGTCAATGTTGAGGAGCCACCAAAGAACCACAAAAGCATTGCATAGGACATAAGGGAAAACTTTCTAAGGTCCAGTCTGGCTCATAGAACTCTAAGCCACCTTACCACCACGTCAGTGAAGAGACAAACCCTATATTTCCCTATAGTCCTAATATTTTCTCCTCGTCTTTGTCCCTGCAGGGAGAGTGATCAAGCCAAGGGAGGAAAAGTACCAGGTGGGGGAGGAAGAACCCTTTGTTATGGTTTTATGGGGTTGCAAAATGTATCCCCCCAAATCTTATATATTTAGAGGGGAGACTTTTGGAAAAGTATAGCATCATGTGTTCCCATGCTCAGAAGTGGATTAATCCATTAGGGAATTTATAGTTGAACGTGATGTTAGAAAATGATACCTAGTTGGAGGAGGTGAGTTATTGAGGGCGTGAGCTGAAAGGGTATGTTTTGTTCCTGATTCCTTCGTCTCTCTTTGCTTCCTGGTAACCATGTTCTGACCAACCTTTGTCTATTATGCTCTTCTGCCATGTCAGACAACTGGTTTGGAGCCAGCTGACCATGGACTAAACTCTTTTAAACTATGAGCCATAATAAATCCGTCCAATTTAAATTTCAGGTGTTTTGCTTCAGTGATGCAACACTGAACTAATACAGCTGACTAATAACAGAAACTTGATATCAGAGAATTGAGGGCATTGCTGTGACTATACTTGATCATGTGGTTCAGAAGCCTTTGGACCTGGTTTATGGGAGGGGGTTGGACAGTTTTAAATATGTGGGCCAGAAAAGTCCTGTAATGTTGTACATCTACCTTGCTGGGTAATTCTGGTGAGAGTTGAGAAATGAATGTTTGGATGTTTCCTAGAATGTTCTTCAGAATGCAGAGAGCACAGACCAGTCTCATGAGATTTCTGATAAGAATGAGGACTCCACTGGGAGACAAAGCCATTCGTGTTACACTGCAGCAGAAGACCCCTTGTCTACATTTTTCCATACCCTGAGACTTTGTGGGAGGTTGAATTTAAATGTGGAGGACTAAATAATCTGGCAGAGGAAATTCCAAGGCAGCTTAATATCTATATATCTATATATCTATATCTATACCTATAGTGTGTGTGTGTATGTGTGTGTATGTGTGTGTATGTGTGTAGATGTTAGACACTTCCCCCACCAAAGCCTCATGAAGTCAGAGGTGGCTGGGTCTAGAATGTTTGATACTGGGATCTATTCATAATGTAATGCTAGGTTCAAGGGCACTAGGATAAAGGTGCGCTTATATCTTTTTGCTGCTACCTGCCCTATTAGCCTCACTAAGACACATGTGATAGAAAGAGCTGTGGCTGACCTTTGTTGCTTTGCTACCTTCTGCCTGCCATGAACTATTTCTCCCCTATGATGCCATGCTGCCTTGGAGCCAGCTGATTACGGACTGAAACTTCTACAAACTATGAAATTATTTTTGTCATACATAAACCTTTCCTCCTTTAACTTTGAGTATTTTCTCTCAGTAATGAGAAAAGTAACTAAGACAAAATTTGATACGAGAAGTGAGATCATTGCTGTGACTTTACCTGACCATATGGTTTAGGACCCGATGGAACAGGCTTGTGGGGAGCTTAGGAAACATTTGGATGTGCTGGCTGAAAAAGTATATGTGAAACACTTTACACTGTACTTGATGGGAGATTCTGCTCAGAATTTAGAAGATCAAAATGCTGACAGAAATGATGCCAGTAAAGACCAGGCTTGGTAGTTTTGTTCTAGGAAGAAGGACTGCATTGGCTGTTGGATTCCAATGTGTGACATAAGATGAGAGAAAGTTTGTCTGCATTTTGCTTGTGTTGAGAGATTTGCCTGAGACTGAGATTAAAGCTGATGGACTAAGTAATCTGGCAGAAGAAATTTCAAGGCAGCTGAATGTTAAGGCGGTGGTATGGCTACTGTTGCGGGCTTTTAGCCAGATGTATGCTGAGAATTAAGAGCAAAGAGCCAAGCATGATGATTTAAAATGTTGTGAGTTTGGCCAGAAATGAAACTCCAGAGAAGCTGTGGACTGCAAAGATAGAGCAGAGGACGTCTTCATTGCTGAGAAGGAACAGGAAAATTGACAAGATGGCCTGAAGGCATCACAAGAAGCAGCAAGACTCCTCCCTTTTCAGACTCAGAGTTTCAAAACTGAAAGCCTTTGCTTTGAGAAGAGAGCCCCAGAACACCATGTTCCAGAATGGCAGTGGCCTAGGGAAGTTGTTCCTTGGGATTTGGTTCACAGGCACTCGGTCCCATAGCCAAGAGAGAAGGAAGCCATTCTCAGTGACAACAAGGTCCTGAGCTCCTTGGAGGATGAAAACAGCCAACTTCATCAGGAAAGACAGAATCACAAGCTCCTCCAAGAAAACCAACAGCTCCTTACAGCTTCTACCAGCTCCCAGCAGCCTTCTGTCAGTTCCCAACAGCCTAACTTCTTCACCAGTTCTGCCTCTTATGCTGCTGGCAACAATTCTCAGGTAGGCCTCAAATATACATCACCATGCTTACTCCGTTCAGCTGTGTTATAAGTTGACCACCAGTTGTCAATCCACCACATTCAGGAATACAGTATCGAGGGTTGCCTTCTCTGGAGGTCACCATGATTGTTTCTTCTTGGCCACGCTTGTGTAGTTCAGTTGAATGTGGGCAGCTGTATAGCCTGAATGAACCACTTTGGGAAGCTCCTATTCCAAAATGGAGTTCTTCATTCCTACATCTACTCATGTTCTTGTGTTATTTTCTCTTAGTGATACTCTATCAGAGCCAAATTTTTCCCTTTCTGCTTTTCTCCCCACTGCCAATCAATGAACCAGTGTCGCTAGGTCTTTTTATATTGACTCCATCACCTCTCACACCCTTGTTACCCCCTCTCCAGCCTTTACTGTCAGGCTCTCATTATCCTTCCCCAGGATTCTTAGGTTGCCTACCGATGGTCTCTAGTTCCAGTCTTCACTTACTGTACTCTATTTCCAAGATTCTCTTAGCCAGCCTCATCTCTCTAATACACACAATGATTACTTATCCTTCTGGTTTAACACTTTGCATGGTTCTTCACTGCTACACCCAGCTTCCAAAAAGAAACAAGACCCCCAAATAGCCTTCTCCACCTCTCTTTCTTTTGTGCTTTGCCCCTGTGTCTTTTACCTAGTGTTTCTCCAAATGTAACACATCCTTCCTTCTGTTTTTTATTTATGGATTCTTGGCCGCTAATGTTTGCAGTGATGTTTTCCTGCTCTCTTTTTTTTTGTTACAAGCACTCCAAACCATGAGTCAACATTTATCTTAAACCACCTCCTCCACGAAGCCCTTTCCAGACTACTTCTATCCCCCAACAATAGTGGTGACCACACCCCCTAGCAGACTCAGTGGGGGAGCAGGAAAGATCATGTCAAAGCTATAAATGCGTTCTAGTTCATCTTCAAAGGCAGCAGAATTTCTTTCTGCTACTTTCCCCCAGCCCCTAGTTTTTGGCATCCAGAGACCTCTTGATCTATTTTTCCACTTCATCAACACTTGCTATTTGGAGAGGAGCCAGTTTCAATCTTCCGTATTTGAATTTGTCTATATTCAGGCATTGGTGAATTAATGAATTTTTAAGTAAGTGCCAGAGGAACAGGGATGATGTTGATTTTGTCTGTTATATCCTCAGTGAGAAGATACTGAGTAGGTGCTTGTGAGGGTCAGTTTTACATGTCACTTTCACCGGGCCATGGCACTCAAAATTTTTTTCAGATATTTTATCAAACAGTACTTTGAATGTTTCTGTGAAGACATTTTTAAAAGTGGAATTAACATTTAAATCAGTAGACTTTGAATAAAGCAGCTTATTGCCCACAGTGTGGGTGAACCTTATCTAATCAATTGAAAGCTTGATAAAAAAGATTGACTTTCCCCGGTTAGAAGAAATTCTGCTAGCAGACTTCCTGCAGATTCAAATTGTAGTATCAACTCTTCCCTGAATCTGCAGTCCACTGGTTTATCCTGCAAGTTTGTCAGCTCTATAATAATGTAGTCCAATTACTTAAAATCAATTTCTCGAGGGATCCGGGGAAGATGGCGACCAGGTGAGCAGCAAGGGAGCGAACCTCCTTAATAAACACCACCAGCTCCAGACAGACTTGGCGAGCGTGAATGCCGGGACTTCGGCTGGGAAGTTTAAACTGGGCGTATTTCTCTGAGATGCCGGGGGAGATGTGGTAGGGTGGACCAGGCTGCCGGGGCGAGATGTGGGAAAGCCCCAGACGCTGGGAGCCAGGGACGATCCCCGCGGGGAAGAAGCTGGGATCGGTCCAAGTGCAGTGGGAGCGCAGCCGCCTCGGTCCCTCCCGCCTCCCGAGCTGGTGCAGCCCCCCGGCGGCTCCCGACAGAGATCGGCTTGCTAGCGGCGGAGACGCCCGGCAATCCCACGTTTCGCGCATGTCGGGCGAGCCGCGTGGAGGGCCCCAAATGCCGCCGGAAGCGGAGAGAAGGATTTCCTGGGCCCTAGCGCCCTGAGAGCACGGACGCCTCGATCCCTCCCGCCTCCCGAGCTGGCGCAGCCCCCCGGCGACTCCCGA
>PVLD010034892.1:0-12267 GCA_004027595.1 Dinomys branickii | reverse complement strand
GGGGGAGGGGAGGGGAGGGAAGGACTGGGGAGTTTACCGCAAAGTTTACTGCAAAGACACTGAGTTCAGTCTCCAGGTTGAGCGATCCGGATGGGATGGAAAAACTTGTGGTTGCTCCTGTCACCACTACTAGGAAAACTTGGAGCAGTTCATGAAGGAAAAGCGATGAGAATGGTGTAGCCTCTCAGGTAATTGTTCTCAGTAAATCCTCACAATCGAAAAGTCACAAACGTGTCTGACCTGTGTAAACGTCAGAGTGATGCATGAGGTCTTGCAGCAGGTTAACAGGCTGACGCCAGCTTAATAGAAGTTACTGTCCACTAAGCAGGTCCTACTGAAAGCAAGGATTTTTAATAAAAAATACTATCATGCTTTTCACTGCTATTGTCATTTTATCAATAAAGTGAAAACAATACTTTGAAAATATCAGGCAGAGACCGCGATTATTTAGGCAGTGCGATAGTATTGCTAACTGATGCCTGCAGCACGTCCCTCGGGCTGGGTCCTTCCTGACACCCGTGGGTGACCCCTGCAGAGGACCAGTGTAAAATAGCAGGTGAATCTTGACACTGAGCGCCTTGATTGGCAAGCAGTAAGTGCTAACAGTCATGTAAAAATCATTTCATTTTGTATGATATTGAATTTCATAAATGGCCGGAAACGTTTTGTGTCCGAGAAGGCTATGAGTCCCATGTACTACTGGTTGCAATCTCTCCGTGTCCTTAGAGTTGCACCTGTGTGGGGCCCCTCCTTCCTGAGAAAGTTGGTCTGCAGTTGAGTGACACATATGTGGACACAGTGCATTAATAAACTCAGTACCCTAGAAGGTCAGTACAGGTATTCCTCATCTAACAACTGCTTGGACTTTGGACCGAAGGGCTCCTTGTGGGCTTACGACTGCATTCAGACTTATGATGCAGGACTGTAAGATGCAGTGTGGCCTGTGGTGACTTCTTCTATAGTAAGCGCTATAGTTTTTGCTGACTGCGCAAACAGCACAGTGCTGTAGGCTTATATTCTATTTATACATCACAGTACTGCATGTAAAGGTTATGCAAATAAAAGCAAAGTCATCAGGTTGGAGTTGCCTTTGACCATTTCTTTGCTCTGAATATTGTAATGCCCTTGCTGTGCACAATTCCTCATTTAACCACTAGTTCATGGAATGATGTAGTCTGTGGATGTGAACTTGACCATCAAATAAGGAATGTCTGTACATGCTTATTGACCATGAGGTAACAGAATAAACACATAAACTCCATACAAATACCCCTGAAAAGAGTAAGAATAATGTGTGCATGAAATTTTCTGTCCTGGAAAAGTTATGGGTCAAAGTAGTTTTTTATGCAACAGAAACGTCTTCCTCGCTTTAGGAAGGTCACTGGACCATGCATGAGTAGCTAGAGCTAGCCTGCTGTGAGTGATGAGGCCTGGCTGCAGGCGGGTCACTGAGGTGTAAGCAGGAAAGTTGCATCTCTCCCAGTCCTCCCTTCTCTCTGCTTTCTGGTCACTGCGACCTGAGCAGCTCTCCTTCGCAAGACCCTTCTGTGGTGCCTTTCTGCCTTGGAGCTGGCTGGTGTGGACTGAAAATCTGAAGCATAATAAAGCTCTTTTTCTTTAACCTGTAGGTGTCAGGGATTGTGTCCCAGCAAAGAAAAAGTATCTAAGCACTTACTGCCCTCTAGGGCTATGTAGAAGCAATTCTTGGATATGTAACTATGTAACTGCTTTCTCCCTAGAGGGAAGCGCGCCTGTCCCAGGCAGCATGGTGAGAGTGCACACGTAAGCAGGTAAGGGAGCGCTTTAGATCCAAGGAAAAATGGAAGGAGCCGGAGACCACAAGGCCTCCCACGGTGATGGGCTTGGGTAGCAGCACCAGGAAGATGGAGATGCCGACTGACTGAAGGGCATGCAGGTCAGCGTCCACCGCCGCTCACAGCCAAGTGGCTGAGTGGATCCCTGAAGCTGCTCGCACACAGGGAATTCTCTGGGTTAGGGCTCTTGGGACCAGGACTGGGAAATCTCAGCTATGTCATTCTGGCTCTGTCTATGAGAAAAATCAAAACAAAACACTGAACTTTGTAAAACTGAACTATAGCCTTCTACCTAAAATATATACACTTCTTTGAAAGCCTAACAGGTCACATAAAACTCAGTGCTTGGTGCAGTTCTCCATTCAGGTCTCCCGCTCTATGCGCAATTTTCTTTCACCCTTCAATATCTTTACCCAGGCAGCACGGCGGGTGCGGCACTGAGGCTCCGGAGCCTGGCCCGGGGCCCCGCTCCCCACCTCCACCCTGCTGTCCATCTCCACAGCCCCTGGCGGTATTCAGTGATGACAGTCTCACCCCTGGGATAATTCAGGTTCAGAGCAGCGACAGAGCTGCACGGAAGAGACTGCTTGGCTCTCCCCTCCCCCAGTGAGCTCTTCATCCTAGACACCACACCGCATCCTTGCTGCTTCTCTTCTGAAGCAATTATCTCTTCGGAATGAAAATCCCCCTTCTGTGGGGTTTTTAAATCAATAAACACCATGAAGTGAAGAGGAGAAAACTGCTAACTAAAATTCATGAATACCCTTTGAGCTTTACAATTATTGGGAAAGCCAACTGATGTCAAGATAAGGAAAAGCCAAAGTGCTTGCGTAGAAGAATTTGAAGAATTTGAAGAATTTGAATCCGAGGCCCTGGTTTGGCATCTTCTCACTGAACACAGGGATCATTGTAAATCACGTGGAGCTCATCGGACTTTTGGGCCTCTGGTGGCCGAGGGATGCCAGCATCACACCTATACAGACCGCAGTAAGAGTGTGCAAGTGCTGTAAGCCAAAGACTGCACAAAAGCGATATTTTAGAAAGTGCTTTAAGATATTTCATTTTTCTTTTGGCTTGAGTTACTGGCTTCCCGTAGCCTTGAAATGCCCTGGTTTGGGCGATAATTACTGGAATACCAAAGCTTAGCAAATCTGTACACATGTGGAGTTTCTGTTTCATGTAAGGAAAAACAAGGCCCAGACTCAGGAGAATGTATTCACATTCATGACAGGCTCACACCAACGTGCAAAGTCCTTCCCATTTAACGCAGTGGTGATTTGTTCTAAATATAGAAGAGGACCAGCTTCAAAACTGCATAGCTATTCATCTGAGCGACACTTCAGTATTTAGGGCCCTTGTGTGGATGTAGGTTTTGGGATTGCTCTTCCTTGTTGGCCAAATGACGCACGTACATCTGATCTTCTACATGGGCACCTGGAAACTGACCATGCCCTTCTCTGCCCACACCCGTCAGTGGGACTTTGTTCTAGACCCTGGGATTGTGACACTTCTGTCCTGACACTTCACTTGTCCACCATGCTGTGTATCTCACTCCACCTTTAAATTCTTAGAGGGGACATTTGCAGCAGCCTGGAGAATGTAGTTGGACTTTGCCAATAAACACTGAGCTAGAGTGTGGCGAGAAGGTGAATTCCAGAGCCCAGAGTTTTAGGACAGCATGAGCTCCACTGAGAAGGTCCACACACTTCAAGCTTGCTTTTGGAAGTGAAGATAAGGGCTGCATTCACTATAAGTCAGTTTGATGGACTCGTTGTGGAAAATGTGTGCACGGATGCGGGAGTGATCACTGTGATGTCTTTGTTTCAGCAACCTTTAAAGTGATTGATCAAATCCGATGCTGACGAACAGCAATGAAACCACTGTTCTTGCCTTGTACCAAAATTAGTGACAACAAAGTGAAGCTGCCTGCAGGCTAATTGTTTGCAATATGTGCAATCTAAGGACTCAGCAGTTTAATTGTCTTTTTTAATTATTTTTATTTTTTATTTTTTTATTTTTGTAATTGTCTTTTTCACTGTAGAAATTTCTTAAGTCTTTACTACATATCATCAAATTCCCATTTGAAGTCAAGCTTGAGCTCCTTTCTATAGCATCAGAGTGTGGCTCCTCCATTAGAATGATAGGCTTTGGGGATGATGAGGTACTTTGGAATCCCAGCCAGGATGGCAGTGTCAAAACCCTGTCCTGCATGAGCAGTGTCAAGGGCTTGGGGAAGTACCTTGACATCCCCAAGCCCAGTTTTTCTTTTATAAGTTAGGGAGGTCATCTCATAAGATGATCTAAGCAGATCAAATAAGATCTGCTTCTGGCTACATTTCTTTTATTTGCTGGTAAAGGAGTTAAGACTATTTATCCTCCAAATATGCTACTATTTGAATTAAAGACATTTAAAAATTAGCAGTGGCAAGATCACTCTGAACTCTGCTGTTTCTGAAAAGAGGATGAACTCCTACGTGAAAGCCATCCTCCTCCTGTACAGAAGAAAGTGATGTGCTCCTCCTCGGGACTGGACAGGAAACCAAGGGACTCCCCCACAAACAAGCCTTGTTAAAGAATCTTTCCCTTCTTTTCTACCCAGCCAACTACCCATGACCCAGGCCTCTGGGACACAGGAGCTGAGGGAAAGACAGGCTGGGAGAGAGACGGGTGACCTCTCAAGGAGAAGGTTCAGCTTGGAGGAGGCTGGAACAGGACAAACCTAGCCCAGGACAGATATGACCCTTCAGTTATGTCCAGGATGCATGGGCAAAGCAGCTTCCAGCTGGCCCGTTGAGGAGGAGGACATAAAAGACCACCACCACTGAATTCTATCCTCAGCAGTACCCCATCCTGCCGCCCTCGGTCTCTACGGTGCTCTCTTCTGCTTTCCGGATGTCTTTTCTGGTCCTCTCCTTTCTTCACTCTTTCCTTTTTCTGCCTTTACTTTACTTTTCTTTGCTTTCCACATGGAATCTTCCTGTCCCCTGAATAAAGCTGTGTTAAACTCTTCATGGTTGTCCTTGATAATTCCTTGGTTGGGACTGAAATAGCCTGGAATCTCTGGACACTGTGCAGTCAGGCAACACCTGTACCTTGTCCGGTTTCACAAAAGATGACTCTTCATTCAGTTTAGGGTCACAGACGGACTCCACCATCTTCCCTGGGCACCCCTCCCCCAGGGCTCATGGCTGCATGGAAATTCCCGGCAATGTGTTCGCTCCTTCCATTCATCTGCCTGGCCTCCACCTCTGTGTCCAGGCCCACCGAGACCCTAGAGGCATGAGGGTGGAGTCTTTTCTCTCCCTTCTACTGGGGATGCCAGAAATTTCTGAAGACTGTCCTTTCTGTGCTCTCACAGAAAAAATTCCCTCAAATGTGACAGGGAGTAATAAAGGACATGCTTGTTCATGAAGAAAATGAAAGTGGCCGTAAAGCAAGCATTATAGGAGGTGTGATTACAAAACGCAGCGAATGTTTAAGAACTGTTACAGTAAACACGTTGCCGCTAGTCCTCCTTAAAGTCCTGCCCCCTGCTCTGAATGCACTTGTCCTATTGCTCTTGCCACCTGGTGAAGCAGTTCTGCACATCCTCTTTTATAAGGGTCTTTAGTTGTGCTGGCTGGGCCTTCTCCATCCTGAAGTAACTCACACATTTACATGTCACTGCATTTGACCTGGGGGAAGTCAGAACTCACACGTGCCAGACAGCATGAATAAGGCAGCTGAGGAGTTTGGGAGGCTGCTTTCTGCTGGAGGGCACTCGCAGGGCTTTCACGGTGCTTTCCCCTTAGTCACACTTTGTAAAGATGATGTTCTGGGAAAGGGGCTCCAGAACTGTTTCAGAAAGTGGCAAAAATCATGGGGGAAGTGCTTGGGGTGCAGGGTATTTGGGGGAGATTAACAGCAACGTGCCTCTTGTTACAATGACGTTTTAATTTAAGAACACACTGCATTTTTTGATCAGCCTTGTATGTTAATTAGAAATAAATTCTATAAATTATGCCAAAGGAAAGAGACCAGTCCCAAAGACCACCTACGCACGTGTGAAATATCCACAGTAGGGAATCTCTAAAAACAGGAATCATATTACTGGCGGTTTAGGTGTTGGGTGAGAGGTGAAGCTTGGCAGAGCTACAGGGAACACAGCTTCTTCTTGAGAGAGAGAGAGAGAGGGAGGGAGGGAGGGAGGGAGAAACGTCTGAAACAGTGGTGCTGGGTGCACTCATCTGTGAATATACTGAAAGCCATTGAATCCATACTTTTACACAGTGTATGAATTAGGTCTCAATAAAGCAACAAATGCACAGAAAATTTAACAAGAAACTTCAAGTAAAATAAACTTACAACTAAGAACACAACCCAGAGACAATGTACGAGGGTATGACAGCAGTGGATGTGGAATAGCCACGGCCGTCCGCTGTTAGAAAGGAGGGCACACAGGTGCACCATCGTGGGCACCACGCGGTTCAAGCTGGCTCCGCTCCGGCGGCAGCTTCTATGCAGCGGGTTGGAAGGCAGTGCTACATCCTGGTCTGCTTGGACCTGTGATGGTCAGGCCAGCTTCCTGTTTGTGTCAGACCAAAGACAGTCATACCCAGGGCCCTGATATATACCACTCCCCTGATTAGATGGCATGCAGGAAGCACCTGCCCATTGAGAGGTGGGGCTATTCCCTTTCTGTCACAGACCTGATGAACTAGAAAATTAGGGCCAAAAGGACATCTGCCTCCATCTCTAATTGTGGGCTGTATGTTTACCTCTAAGTAGATCATTGCTGGGAGCCAGGACCATGAGATCTAGGTACATGAGCAGATGGATCTGCTTTGTTTCCTTGCTCATCTCAGGCACCCTGTGTACACAGGTGCTGTTCTCCTTGCAGGTCCCATAGGCCTCCCTTGGGGTCCCTCTGAAGACTTCAGCCCCTGGAGCACTGTCCCCTTGCCTCTTGGGTTCTGGGATGTGGCTGGGCTGGGGCATCCCAAGCTGTTACCGTAGCTAATGGCAGTGGCCTTCGAAACACAGCTATCTTGAAGAATGGGCTTTGTGCCATAGCAGAGTGCAGCCAGTGAGACACTTGGTGTCCTCCCTGCCCTCTCTCTGTGGATGAGAAGTAGTCCGCTGCTCTGCTGGCCTGTCTCACCCACAGATCCAGAGGCAGCTTCTGTCCCCTGGGCCCTGGGATTAGCTTGGGCTGGAGTCCACAGTCCACACCCACTGTTCCTCTCCTTCTACCTCTGCTCATGTTCTTTGTGCAGCTGAGTCTCAGGCTTCACCCTTTTAAAACTGAAATTCTTAGCATGATCCACTGTATTTCTTTGCCCAGTAACACTGATCCTTTCTGTTCACCGTGTTTCTCGGGGTACAGGAACCCCTGAACACTGCTCTGTCTGTGCACCTGCTTTGCAGTGACTTACATTCAGGCCAGATGAAAACACCTAACAGCACCTGCTGTAGCTTGGGCATGGTGCATGTCTATTGCATGAGTAGCAAATGACACAGTAGTACACTTTTATCCAGAGGCACGAATACTGTCTCTTCTGATGTGAAGTGGAATTCAATAAAGACACAAAGCACCAAGCATAAATATGTTAACTCTTAAAAATGTCTATAGAAACTTTAATTATCCAGACTTATCTACAAAGGAGGAAAAATATCTTTAGAGGAGCTTTGCATTCAGTACTTTCAGTTACCTGTCTGTCTCTTTGTCTCTCTGCGTCTATCCATCGGGCTATCTAGCGTCTATCTACCGACTATTTATCTGGCGCTGTGCATTAACCACAGGGCCTCATACACGCTAAGCATACAGTCTCCCACTGCGCTGTACTCTGCAGTCCCGCAGTCAGATTTTAGATGCTGGATTTGTCACGGGAATTTAGAAAAACTACTCAACCTACACATCGCTTTCCTAATGTAAAACAGGGATAGTCATTTTCATTCAGGACTGTTAAAAGTTTTTCATAATATATGTAAAAATGTGTTACAATGCATTTGCTTACTAGATATTTGTAACTATGTATAATTATAATTTTCCCTATGAAGTATTTTTAAAAAGCCCTGCCGGAAAACAAATTCTGCATTTCCCAGTGAAATTAAATTAGTGACGCCAGCAAGATATCTCTAGGCCACTCTGAATTTATCCTTCCTCTTTAACTTAAGAAACTTTTACATTGAAAAAATTCTCAGTGCAACTGTAGCACAGACAGACTCTGACATGCCATAAAAATCAGAAGCCATTGTAAGGCACAACTATCTAGACAAGATAAAAAATCAATGAATTTGAACAGAGATGCAGGAAAGAGTCCACCACTGCCTGAGAGAGAAGCAAGGCGAGCCTGTGGAACAAAGCCAGTCTTCTCAACACATTGCCTTGGGCTGCAACGGGTGAGTCTCCACAAGCAAAGAAAGGAAAAATGAAGGTGAATAAAGCCAAACCAACGAACACAGAAGACATCTAGACAGGACCACACAGTCTTCACAAAAGTAACCCAGAATGGATCACATGTCTAAATCAAAATACAAGCTATAAAAATCTTAAGAAAAAATCCCAAATTAGATTCTCTCGGTTGGTGATGATAATGTACAAAAGAAAGGCATAACAGACACAAATAGTGAAAGACCGGACTACGCGGAAACAAGACATGTCTACAAAAGGCATTCCCAAGAATGAGATGCCGGCCAAGGACAAGAGAGTATACTCAAAATACTCACAGGCACTCAAAATATGAAAAGAACTCTTAAAATTCAATAGCAAAAAAAGTCATAAAATCCAATTAAGAATGGGCAAAAGACTGGATAGACATTTTTGCAAGGAGGAACCAGAGGTATTCCATAAATGCACACAAAGATGTGGACCAAGAACCACTGGCTGCCACTGCATGCCTCAGGGACTGCATGAACACAGAGGAGTGACTGCTGTGGGTGGTCACGAGCAGGCTGAGCTGTAGGCAGGGATCCAATGGGTGCCAGGAAGGCAGAGTGCTCAGTCACCCAGGAAGACCACGGTGGTTTCCTGAAACACCACACGTACTCTCTCATGTGAGCCACCACTGTTCCTTGGTACTTACCAAGGTGTTGAAAATTCCTGTCCACACAAAGACCTATGCTTAGGAAAGGTTGTGGCAGTGTTGTTCATAGCCGTCAAAATGGGAAGCCGTGGAGCTGCCCCTCACTGGGTAGATGCAGGCACCATTACAAGTGGGAAATGGCACATCCTGCACTGGCAGGAGCCCAAGAGTGAGGGTGGCAGAAGCATGGGAAACTGAGTGCTCATTCCAGGGGAAGAGAAGGCGAAATGAAGAAGCTACAAACCATGCTTCAGCTATGGGTCACCCTGGAAAGGTACAGCTCCAGAAACAAAACAAAGATCAGTGGTTTCCAGGACTGGGGCTCAAAGCTATCCTAAAACATTAAGTTAATAAAAATTAAAATGAAAAAGAAGACCAAGAGAAACAATACAAACAAACAAACAAACAAACAAAAAGAACTAACATCAAGTTGGTTTACTGTACAGGTGCAATAAAATTTGAGGACTGAAACAGGAGTGAGAATATTAATGAAATCAGAACTGTAGTGCTCTCAAGCAGAACCTGCAAATTGATGTCCTTGCCCCCAAATACCCAACTTCTCATAAGAAATGCTGAGGAACAAAAGACAAGAAGTGGTTGCTGCAATTTTCCTGTATGATGAGCATCATTTTAATAAAGTGAATTCCAGCTAATCTCTTCATTGATTGAATATTAATGTGAAAATCATGAGGAATAAAAGTTCAGCTTTATTTTGCCATAATTTGAATTTATCCTACATGCAGAAGAGATAATGGAATATTTGCTCATCTGTTCTCCAGCAAGTAAAAGAAAATTATGAGTTTGAAATTAATAATATTAGAGAAAAAAAGTCGTATATTTTAGTCCATCATTTGCATTAAGAAAGGAAATAGAAACCGAACTGGGAGCTATCCTTTCAAAAACACTAAGTTTAAATATACTATTTCAAGTAAATAGCATGTAATACAAAATTAAAATTAGGTTAAAATAGTTCTAGAAAAATTTAAATGGATGCTAGAAAACCATGAGTGTACTGATTGCAGCACTTGAGAGGCTGAAGCAACAGAATCTCCAACAGTTCAAGGCCAGCTTGGACTTCATAGTGAGTTCAAGGCCACCCTGAACTGCAGAGCGAGACACTCCCTCAAAACAAAACAAAACCACAAACACAAACAAAAAGAAAAACAAAAAGCCAAGCCAGACCAAAATGAAACAAAACAAAATGGGCCTGAAGGTCAATAAAATGGAAATTTCACCTAAAGGAATAAAAACAGCTAAAAGTTATTCTGAGCACATGCAAACTTGACAATCTGGATTAATGAGTAAAAACTGTGTCAATGTATTCTAGCTCTTCTCTACCCCACAAAAATTACCTTTGCCACCAAATGCATTTGATACTCTTCTATTTCTTTGCAAACACTTCAGTATTACACACAAAACACCCTTTTTCAGCAAGTGGATTAAATACGTGTGGTCATCTTTCTAATGTGCGCCACTCACAGGACTCTTAGAAGACCTATCGTGTGTACAGTTGCACAGAAAAGCAAGAGAATGGTGTTTTTGGTTGGGTGAGTGTATGGGATACTTTATATGTATCAGTGAACTTGAATTTTTTACTTAAAGTTGTGATTTTCCTTGATGAAAGCATCCAGTTTGGATGCTGCGTGGTTAATGCTTGAATGTGCAGTTCAAGCTGGGGAAAAACAATTTAAATAAGCAAGTGGAACCCCTTGGAAGAATTCTAATATTTAGTGTAACATGCAGTCCTCACACAACATGGTATTTTCCATCTCTGTGCCCTTTACTAATTACCCAATTTATTCATTTTAGCTGATCTCCTACACTGCTACGTACTTTCACAAATCTTAAAGCAAGACCTTTTTGTTCCTTCTACCATTCAGTGCTTCTCTCATCTGTTTTTCTTTGTGAAAATAAACACCTTGAACTGCAGGGATGTGACCAGACACATCCCATAACAAGTAATCACTCGCTGAAGTTAAGTTATCCGACTTAATCCAATTAGCATGCTCAGTAAAACACTTTGAGAAGTTTTCCAAGTTAGAAATTATTCTTATATATCCCCAGTGATGTACCTAGGTCTCCTTCACTTTGCAGATAAAACATAGAGTCAGTAGGAGAGACAGAAGTGTCCATTTCAATCCCCAGATTTTGGGACAAACTAGAATTTAAAGATTGAAACTATTAAAACAACTGTAGGAATTCTTCAAATACACATCTTTCGCTCTTTCTCCCTTGGGTTACATGTT
Source organism: Dinomys branickii (assembly GCA_004027595.1). NCBI lineage: Eukaryota > Metazoa > Chordata > Mammalia > Rodentia > Dinomyidae > Dinomys > Dinomys branickii. The sequence goes on along the minus strand of PVLD010034892.1, from coordinate 1,143 downwards.
TCATCCCACAGATAAAAATCCCTTAGTTTTGGGTGCATGCTTTCATGAACATGGGCCTCCGTGTGAGAGTGCTTAGAGCACTGTCTTAGTTGCTCTGCAGGCTGAACACATGCGCTGTGACCTCAGAGACCAGGGCTGTAACCTCCGTTGCCTGCTCTTCCAGGCTCTGTGACTGTTGCCAACTTTCCCTCACGTGGTTTTCAGGTTCTCTTGATGTCATGCTTGATTTTGTAGGCCCAATACTGTCACCTTCTCCTGATTTCAAGAGAGATCCAAATTTACGGTTTTTTGGCTTTAATTTATTTTAGATTAAAACCTCTCTGCAAGATGAGCATTTGGTTCTTCATAACGCACTTTGAAAAAAGGAGGAAAGACAGGAGGCTGGGAAGAATAATTGCACACGACCTTCCTGACAGTGGCTGGTGTCTAGAATAGAGAGAGCTGCTTGGAGATGAACAAGAAGTAATTCTAAAACAGCAAAGAGACCGCATGTATGAATTACCATTTCACTGGGGTAGTTACTCAGGAAATGCAAATTAAGACCATCAACATGACAAAGCATCAGTACCACACATCAGCATGGCTAAATTAAAAAAATGACCACTCTAAATGCTGACAAGTTTGTTTGGAAACTGTATTACATATCCTTTGCTGATAGCAAAGAAAATGGTGTGTCCTCCACGAAAGCTAATGTGGTAATTTCTCTTAAAAAATAAACTGCATTAATCACATGACTTAAATATTACATTCCTGGGGATCTACCAAAAAAAAAAAAAAAAGAACATATGTGGATGCAAAGCCCTGTACACAAATGTTTCACCCAGTGATCCAACCCAGCAGTTCCCAATGCGTGAATGATTAGAAAGACCAGGACACATGGATTCCCTGGGGTGTTAGTCCATTACAAAAAGGAGCTTTAGATTGGCAAGGTGATTTTTTACAGCCTCAAGGAATTGTGTTGAGTGACAGCACCAATCACAAAAACTTTTATCTTCTGTAATTCCTTTTGTGCGGTGTTCTTGAACTAGTAAGAGTATAGTGGGGAAGAGTTGGGGCTAGTGCGGAGGAGGAGGAGGGTGCCCGCGAAGGGGCCGCTCAGGAGAGAGGACTGCAGAGCTGATCGGAAAGGGGCAAGAATGAGGG
>PVLD010034891.1:0-12275 GCA_004027595.1 Dinomys branickii | reverse complement strand
CAACGGAGATGAGGGAGGAGAAAAAACGAACTGATCAAAAGGGCCATCATCTGTGTAACCTGAGTAACAAAGATGAAGGTAACATTATGTAGGACAGCATCCAGAGCTAATTCCCTTTTATGTTCTCTATAATTCTGTATTTCCTCAGTCGTTTTTGTACTAGCAGAAATGAAGATAACTTTATATTATACAGCATCCAATGCAAATTCCCTACTATCTTATCTATAATTTGGTATTTCCTTTAATGTTTTTGTGTTAACTGATGTGAAGATAACTATGTAATACAACATCCAGTGCTAATTCCCTACTATATTCTGTATAACTTTGTATTTTCTGTATTGTTTATGGCTTTTCTGGTTCATATGTCTGCATTCTTTTGTCTTTAAAATAAAATTTAAAAAAACAAAGAAAAAGAAAGAAAGAAAAAAGAATGCTGATTCTCTATTTTTTTTATTTTAAAAATTAATAAAACTAACAAAACAACAAGGAAGACAAAATCAAAACTACAAATCAACAAAAAAAGATACATGATCTCAAAACAAAATGGCTGCTACATTACATACTGTTATCTACAACAAAGTTGCTTAGTCCACCAGACATAAGAATGTAAGATTGATCAAACCATCAAAGACAGTAACAAGTAATAAAAAAAAATTTGGAAATGATGCACAGCTTCACGATACAAGATGGTAAGAGTTCAACAGTGGTTCTTACACTGCATATTCTTGTTTTCAGATCAGTCATTCTAATTACCAAATTCAAGGGTGCAAAATTGGTCAAGAAAAAATAATTTTAAGCATTGACTATTCCTTTCAATCAACCACAAACATCAGCAATATATCTATTCCAGCTATCCTTATAGATATGTAAATATTGTTTTTCACTTTAAAAAACCCAAAATAAAAAAATAAATACATTTACAAAACAGCACAGAGAGCAACAAAAAATGATACAGAATTTCAAAACATGGTGATAGGATATTAACAATGGTTGTTATATAATGTCATCTTCAAAATGGATAAGAATGCTAATTCTGATGCAGGAAGAGAAAAACGAATCCCTTCAAATGAGCCACCAAAATCTACCCTAGCTGGCCGGGTGTATGGATCAGGAGATCAGTGGTAGAGCATGTACTAAGCATGTACAAAGCCCTGGTTCAATTCCCAGCACCACAAACAAACCAGAAAATAACAACCACCTAAGAACCACACCTAGTGTCTTAACTTACTATGAACGTTAACTATAGTCCAGAATTTTGTTTGAAAATAATCATCTAAGCCCCTTGAGGCCAGAAAGAACTGTTCAGCTATGACAATCTTTTGTTTGCTCTGGAAAAGATGGGTACAGTCACACATTGCCTGGTACATTTCAAGAAATGTGTCAGTAGTCAATTTCCTCATTGGGTAAACAGCACATAGTGTATTTACACTCTCCTATGGCTTTGGCATAGCTAGCATTTGTGCTACTCGGAAGTCCTTTAGTTTGCTACCCTCCAATATATTTGAATATGTAGTGCTGTACCTAGAGTTCCTTCCAAACAATGTACTGCCTGGGATAGACGGCCCCTCCTTGTGGAGAAGGACATTCTTTAGTTAACCTTTCAATGAGTTACCTCATACTTGACTAAGCCATATGATTGTTTGGTTCCGGAGGAAGTCTAGCAAAAGCATTGTTGTAAAGGAAATGATTACAGGACGTGTGTCCCTGTGGAAAGCCTCAGGACAACACTTGATGCTTCACGAGATATGCCCGAAAGAATGATAACATGATGGCTAACTAAGTCAAGTCTCATTCCTGTGATAATTAAGTTGTACCGTCCTTGCTAAACCTGTTGACATCCTCCCATTTGCCCGGTTGCTTCCTCTGTTCTTTCTCAATAAAAGGTTACTGAAAATGGTAGTCAGGGGCTTCAGTCTGAGAAGCTGCAAGCCCCCTGATCCCATAACTGTCTCTCTCTCGTTTTTCTTCTCATCCACGGGCATCTCTTTCTCAGGACCTGTCACCCCAGACAGAAACAGAATTTAGGCCAGCACCTCCACACCCCCCAGCTCTGCTACTGCATATCGCTAGGCTATATAATCTTATGGGGCCACCACTATGTATGCTCTCCATCACTGATGGAAAGCTTGTTATGTGATAGCTGACTGTATTTATAGAGAGCTGCACAAAGAAGAGCAGCAAAAGCTAAGGAATATTTAGGAAATTTCAGGAAATGCTGTTGTGGTGGCATGTGCCTGTCATTCTAGCACTCTGGGAGCCTCAAGCAGGAGGATCACAACTTCTAACCCAGCTTGGGCAACTCAGTGATTTAGTGAGACCCTCTATCAAAATAATAAAGGGCCAGGGAGATAGCTCAGTGCAAAGACCCTGGGTTAAGTCCTCAGTACCATTAAATAAATAAATGAATGAATTTGTTTATTTATTTATTTATTTCAGGAGACAAAGATGAGCCCAAAGCAAGGAGCATCCTGAGCCTGGTATTAATCTTCCCTCCCTTCATAAGCTGAAGAGCACAGGAGGAAGAAGAGGAAGAGCCTGGAATGCTCCCCAAATAATAGAAAATAGGTTGTATGGTGCCTGCTCACATCCATGCTAGACCCCCTTCCCCTTAGCTGCTGAAAAGGTACGTGCTGTCCATTCTTGGAATCTCTTGGCAGGAACCAAGGGAAGTGTGGGAAGAAGGATTTATCAATATACATGAAGAGCTGTTTTTTCCTTCTATGGGACCCAGAGATTCAGGGCCTGGTCATGACTCAGAGGATGAGAGGGGTTTGGCTAGATACACAGGAGAGAAAACCAGTGTATCCTTTTTACAGCTAACACTGAAAAAGGCTTTAAGTCATAGACAACTAGTAATCTACCAGGATTCCAGAGAAAAGAGAAATATTAGCCAAAGTGGTGGATCCGTGGAGTGGAAAATATTTGAGCATATCCTGGTTCTGAGATCCAAGACCAGCTATCGTCCGTGAGGCAGCTATGCCTGTAGGTGCAAGGAGCATCCTTCCAGTGCTTTGGCAGAAGCCACTGGCTCAGCATCCTCTGAAGTCCGGCTACCATTTTGTAGTCAGTATTCTACTTCCTATGAAGAGCAAGAAATTCTGTGCACTGGTTACCCTGGATACCTTGGATAGTCTAACAGTCCTACGCTCAGGGACTAGAAACACAATCTCTGCTTACATGTAATTTTATAAAATTTTGCCATGTAGTCTTGCACTCCTTATAATGCTTCCCTTAATTTCTCATTCAATTAAATAGTTACTGAGTGCTTCCTATATATAAGGCATTACTGGGGGAGATCAAACATATACATTAGTCCATTTTTGTCATAGTCACTTAAAACCCTAGCTCTATCAATAAACAGACTTGGGAAGTACAAATCACAATGCTCTATCTAACAAACCATTCCATAATTTCTCAAAGAATTACTCAGTGAGACTGACGTGAGTGCACGGCTGTAACACCAGCACTCAGGAGACTAAGGCAGGAAAATGTCTGCAAGTTCGAGGGTAGCCTGGGCTACAAAGTGAGTTCAAGTCCAGCCTGAACTGCATAGTGAAACCCTGCCTCAAAAACAAAAAAAAGTTAAAGTGGAAAAAGGCAGAAACAAAGAACAAAAAGTGGATTGGCCATTTTAAAGTATTTTCTTTATAAAGTGAGGACAGAGAGACAATAGAAAAAGATTGATTTGTTAACATTAGATTTATTCAGCTTTTATAAGGATTAAAGGACATAAAGATTATAGAAAAGGAGACTTCATCGGTATGTTAACTGGCTTATTTGGGAATTTGGCCATCTCTCATGGTTGTGTGTCATTTTGCCGAGAGTCAAATGACTTAGTTTCAGTTTATTGATGTGGAACTGTGTTTATCTGTTTGTCTCTGTTTGTTTTCTGAGACAGAACCTCACTAGGTAGCCCAGGCTTGCCTCAAACTCATGGTGATCTTTCTGCCTCAGCCTCCTGAGTGCTCAGATTACAAATGTGTGCCACCACACCCCTTTTGGATGTAGAACTTTGGCATAGTTAACTTCATTTTGATTTTTAGTCTGGTGTATTTTGTTTGTTTTTATTTAGTTTTGTTTTGGACAGGGTCTTGCTGTTTCCCAGGCTGGTTTCAAACTTGCAGTGATCTTCTGCCTGAGATTTATTGGTTTTATATAAAAAAGAAAGACAAGTTTCAACATGTTATGGTCTCTCACCTTATTTTATATGTATTGTCAGAAAGAGGAATTCTCAAGCATCTCTTTAATTAGGGGAAGGTTTATTTTTTTGAGACAAGATCTTTCTGTGTAGTTTATTTACACTGGCCTGGAATTTGCTATGTAACTCAGGCTGGGCTTGAACTTGAAATGATCCTCCTGACTCAGCCTCCCTACTTCTGGGATCACAGGCTTGCACCAATATGCTCCACCTAGGGGTGGATTTTACAGGGGCAGCTGAATCATACTTGTACCTGGGATTAGGCTATTAACCAAATGTCTATGTGGTGAGATTTCTTTTCTCTTTCCTCTTTTCTCTTTTTTGTGTAGTGCTGGGGATTGAACCTAGGACCTTCTCACCGAACTACATCCCTAGCTCTTTTCTGTTCCTTTTTTTTTTTTTTTCCGGTACCGGGGATCGAACTCAGGGCCTTAGTGCTTAGCGGGCAAGCACTTACACCACTGAGCTATACCTCCAGCCCATCCCTAGCTCTTTTATCATCATCATTATTATATTTTTTTTAAATTTGCAGACAAGTTCTCACTAAGTTGCCCAGGTAGCACTTGAACTTGTAGTCTTCCTGCCTCAGCCTTCTAGAGTGCTGGAATTACAAGTGTGCATCACGTGCTCAGTCTAAACGAATTACTGACAAAAGAAGACTACTTTGTCTTTCTTATTTCTGTCACTGCCAAAAACTTCAGAGCCAAAGGATGTCCAGTGATAGTTACTGTGCTGGCTGCTGCATCTGGCATGTGTTCACTTTCTTGGACCTTACTTTATACTTCTAGTTATGTATGTCACTGTTACTCTATGATTTTGATGTACAGTTACTGTGTTAGAGTTCTCTAGAGAAACAGAAGCAGTAAAGATGTATGTACAGTTATGCAAGGGAATTTATTAAGCAGGCTTACAGGACTGGAGGCAGGGGAGCTCACAGTGGGTATCTGTAGGGTCAGAGGTAGAACAACCCACAGTGGCTGTCTGCACGGTTGGATGATCGCATAGCTGTTCAGCTAAGAAGATGGGAGCCACAGGACAAGAAGGAGCAGGGCACAGCACCAGTCCAAGTTTGAAGGCCTGGGAGCTCACTATAAATTTTCTGGTATGAATCTGCATTGGAAGGCCAGAAAAACTGGAGACTGATGTCCAAAGGTGATGGTAAAGACTGGGGCTCTTCCAAAGCAGGCACATTCCCTCTTCATTCCATCCAGTGTATCAGTCTATTGGCTAGTGCCGCCCACATCCAGGTTGGGTCTTCTGCCCCTCACTTCGCTGGCCTACATGCCAGTCATCCACAGACATACCCAGACTGTACCTCACTAACCTCACTTATTTGTTAGGTGGTTCATAATCGATTCAAACTGACATGATTAAGGGTCACAGTCCACCCTTTGTCCACCTGACAACCAGGCACATCTACTTAAGCCATACTTAACCTCCAAATGCAGCAATAAGTTCATAAATGTGCCTAACATGGTACACCTACCCTGATACAAATGGAAACACACTAATTCCCTCCACAGAATAGAAGGCAAAGATTTTCTTTGAGTAAAGTCCTCTGACATTTGATTCCTTAAATATTATAACATAGAATTCATAATACTTAAGTATCAATATTAAGTCAAAGAATGTTATGTTATAGCAAAAATTGGGCTGAATTCCACAGGAGATCAAAGAACTCATTCAGAAAAAATGGAGTTTTATTAATTTAATTTAGTAAAACTAATTTGGACCAGGTGCTCCTCATCCCTGATTTACCAATCAGGAATGTGGCCCTTAACTGCCTTTTTTCCCACTTTATATACCTTTTTGCTTTCCATGGCAATAGATTGGAATTTTGTAGGCCTGGCCACAGTTTTCCTTGTGCCTCATGACAGGTTCAGGTTCTGGTCTGTTCTATATGTCCCCCTTTAGGTAACTATACATTTTCTTTATGGATGCAATGTTTATTCAGGGCCAGGGAAGGGGTGAAACAACTCAGGCAAGGTTTGTCTTTGGAGATGCATTCCAGGGCAAAGTCAGGACTGCAAAGTTAACTCTTTACAACCCCTCCCAGATGTTTCTGAAGACACATTTTGAGGCTTGCATTAAGACTAGAATTATTCTACCTTAAAATGATATGCTAAGAGTCACCATCCTTTACAGCTACAAAGAAGGAAAACAAAGATATCTGTTTAATATATGTGTATATATGCATATACACAAATATCACCTGGGCATGGTGGTGCATTCCCATAATCCCAGCTCTTGGGAGGCTGAAACAGGAGGATCACTATGATTTCAACGCCAGCCTGGACTACGTAGTTGTGTGAGATAGATGTGTAGAGATAAAGAGACCTCTAGAGCAACAGCCCAGACTTTCCAAAATTCATGGTTAAAAATTAAAGAATACCCTACAGGACAACGGACCAAGGAGGATCAAAACACATTGTCTTAAGGAATGTATGCTCCAGCCCTTGTCCTCTAAACACTGTGGTTAGCTATTTAGATTAGCTCTAAAGTCTATCATGTAGCTGGCCACCCTGTTCCTTCCCTGCCCCTCGACACGGAACCCTGGACATACTTTTGTTGCTGTCGTCATTCTTTATCTTTGCTTCAATAAAAAAAAAAAAAACCACAGAAGCTTTAGATCTTGGCTATTCCTGGAAACTTTCTCCTGCTGAGAGTGTCTTTACAGAGCAGTCCCTCTGGGCCTGTCAGTTTTCTGATTAAAATCTTTTCTCTGAGTAATTTTTCATGCCCTGTGCTGCTACTAGTTTCACACATCAACACATTAAAGAAACCAACACACAAATAGGAAAAAATACTTGTGACAATTAAAATTCTGTCTCTGTAACTGGTTGCACCATTGTAGGTGATATTTATAACTATCTTCTGCTACCCATTCTGCCTTTCCTAAGCTGTCACCATCCACCTCAGCAGGACTTGGTTGTTTATCTGGTGAGATGACTCTACCTTTGTTCCCAAAGGTGCTTAACCATTTGTTATCCTGCCTAGATGGGGTTGTGGTAGTTTTCCACTGACCTTAGTAACAGTACATGGTAATATTAGGAAGTACAATAAGGGATATCTTGCACACCACGTGTAGTCTTCCTTCTTTCCCTTATGGAGTAGTTGCCCAAATATCCCCTTGGTAATATGGATTGATCATTCCTCTAACACCCTAACCCCTTTTCAGCTTAACTCAGAGACATGAGAATCCCAAAATGATCAGGGGGAAGTTTTAGTTCTAGTTCAATGGGATCATTGTTGTGCCTCCTTGTAGAAACCTTCTCCTTTCTAGAACTAAGACATCTAGGCCAGGGGAACATAAGATAATGGGAACAGGAAGCAAAACATGTTCTTTCAGGTCACTAGGATGAGTGGTAGGATTTCCATTTTCACCCGTGTCCTGAACTTACGAATGCTGCCTAAAGGAGAATCCTTCCCATATATTGCAATAACAAGTTCATAAATATGCCTAACATGGTACACCTACCCTGATACAAATGGAAACACACTAATTCCCTCCCCAGAATAGAAGGCAAAGTTTTTCTTCCTGACATTCTATATCTTAAATATTATAATATGCAATTAATAATACTTAAGCCTCAATATTAAGTCAAAGAATGATATGTTACAGATATAGAGCATGCACAGCTTTCTGGAAAACCTTAGCAAATCTGGAGATTTGCCACATAGCTGGCATTGTAATTGCATCTTCAAAAGGCCTTTGCACTACTACCAATCCAGCTGCTTCTGGTTGGTGGCAAATATGGTAAGAGTAGTGAATTCCATGAGCATGAGCCCACTGTCACACCTCTTTGGCTGTGAGATTCATTCCTTCAGCAGAAGCAATGCTGCGTGGAATACCACAATGGTGGATGAGGTATTTGTGAGTCCATGTGTGGTAGTTTTGGAAGAAGAGTTATGTTTAGGGAAGGCAAATTTATACCTACAACAAGTATCTATTCCTTTAGGGACAAAATGCTGCCTTTTCCAGGGTGGAAATGGTCCAACACAACCTGCCGCCAGGTCACAAGCTGATCACCCAAAGAAATGTTGCCATATCAGTTCGTCTCAGCGGTTAGCAGATTGAGCACTCAGCAGTGGTTGCAGCTAGATCATCCCTGGTGATTTGAAGTCCATGTTGTTGAGCCTTCCTGGGATCACTTTGTTCATGAGTTCATTGGGCCATGATAGGTGTAGCTGAGGTAAGGGGCTGACCACTTTCCACAGAATGAGCCATCTTATCCGATTGTGTATTAGTGTTCTCTTGTGTGGAGGTCATTTTGGTGAGGATTTATGTGGAGTACCATCCTTCACTCATTTGGAGAGGTCCACATATTCTGCCCCAATGTCTGTGTTGCCAATTTTCCAGTCGTGTTCCTTCCAAGTCCTTGAGCACCCAACCAGACCATTAGCTATACCCAGACCATTACCATGTGTTTGTATATAGTTGCACATCTGGCTGTTTTTTCTTCCAAGCAAAATATATGACTAGGTGCGCTACTCAAAGTGTTGCCCACTGTGAAGATGTCCTTTCATCAATGTCCTTCAGGGTTTACCCAGAGAGGGCATGTAGTGTTGCAGCTGCCCACTTTCGGATGATGCCTGCATAAGGCCCACAAGCATCTGTAAACTAGGCCTTAGTCTTCTCTTCTCCTCTCAGATAATGACAGGGTACACCTGTGAGAGCACAGGTGTATGCTGGGGGATAGAAGGCAGTGTTGGGTATTTGGACCACTTCTTCATGTACCTTGCTTACACCTTCAGAACTTGCCTGGGTCCAATCACCTGCTTACCACTTCCATTTGAGATGGATTTGTGTTATATGTGGCCAATTTTGTGACTCAGTGGATCAGACCCAGTTCATGATGGCCATGGTAACCTATTGCCCCATGGTCATGCATTTAGTTTGTACTTACACTAGTAGCAGGCCAGGAGCTATTTTTCAAAGAGAGAGAGTATTTTATGTAGGTGCTGTAAAACCTTACTCCAAATCCTTTTTTTTTTTTTTTTTTGAGACAAGGTCTCACTATGCAGTTCAGGCTGGCCTTGAGCTCACTTTGTAGGCCAGGCTGATCTCAAACTCACAAGGATCCTTCTGCCTCAGCCTCCTGAGCCTTACTCCAGATCCTAAGGGCTTCCACTGGGATTCACTATGGGGTCTGCCAGAGCGCAGCAGCATCTATATCTGCCACTGGCCAGTCCCATTGGATCTGTCGGACCACATTCTCAAGTGGCAGAGCAGCCTATTGAGCCTTCCAGATCTGTTGCAGAGCCTTCTCTTCTTCTGGGCCCCACTCAAAGCTAGCAGCTTTCTGAGTCACTCAACAAATAGCCCAGAGTAACGCACACAGTTGAGGAACATGTTGCCTTTAGAATCTAGATGGGCCCACTAGGCGTTGTACCTCCTGGTTGTGGGAGGGGCCAGAGGCAGCAACTTATTCTTCACCTTAGAAGAAGTATCTCTTCATGACACATAGCACTGGACTAGTATACATTCCACTGAGGTAGAGGGCCCTTGAATTTTAGTTGGACATGTTTCCCATCCTCTGACATGCCAATGTTTTGCCTACAAGTCTAATGGCTGCTACCTCTTGAGTGCTTACTTCAATCAGCATGATATCATCAGCATAATGGACCAGTGTGATACCTTGTGGGAAGGGAAGTCAACCAAGATCTCTGAAATAAGTTGTGACACAGGGCCGGAGAGCTGATACACCCCTGAGGAAGAACAGCAAAGATGTATTGCTGCTGGCTTTGTCAGCTGAAATCAAATTGCTTCTGGTGGGCCCTATAGATATATATGTAGAAAGAGGCATTTGCCAAATCAATAGCTGCATAGCAGGTATAACGACATGTGTTAATTTGCTCAAGCAAGGAAACTACACCTGGTATAGCAGATGCAATTAGAGTTGCCTCTTGATTAAGGTTATGATGATCTGCCATCATTCTCCAAAATCCACCTGTGATTTTCTTTCTTTCTCTCTCTCTCTCTCTCTCTCTCTCTCTCTCTCTCTCTCTCTCTCTCTCTCTCTCTCTCTCTCTCTCTCTTTCTCCCTTTCTCCCTTTCTCCCTTTCTCCCTTTCTCCCTTTCTTATCTCTCTATCTTGAGACCAGGTCTCATTATGTAGTTCAGACTGGCCTTGAGCTCACCATATAGCCTAGGCTGGCCTTGCACTAGGCTGGCAGTCATCCTCCTGCCTCAGCCTTCCAAGGTGTACACTACCACACTTGACCATTTTAGTTTTTAAAATTGTTTTCCTTTTATTAGCACATGTTTGCAGTCCATAATGCTAACATTTATCACGGGGAATTGATACACATATGTAACACATGTTAATTCCTTTAACTTCCTCCTCCTTCCCCACAGGCCTAATAGAAGAATTAAATGGGGATATGGATAGGAACCACTACCCTGTCTTTCCCTGATGGTGGCATCAATCTCTGCGATCCCTTCAGAGATGTGTTACTGTTTTTTAGTTACTATTTTCTCAGGCAGAGGTAAATCTAATGATTTCCCTGTAGCCTTCCCCCTGTAATAGTCCTCACACCACAGAGAGTTCTGCCAAATGCTGTGTATATAGTTATGGTTTACACCTAGATGTCCCTCCAAAGCCTCATGGTCATAGGTGGGTTTTTGGGAGACGACTGGATCTTAGAGTGCGGTCCGAGTTAAAACTGAACGTGATGTGGGGAGGTGAAGCCTGGTAGGAGGAGGGGGGCCATGGAGGGTGTGCTTGGGAGGCTCTGTCTCCCTCCCTCCTCTCTTGACCCTCTCTTCCTCCTACCACCATCTCTTGAACTCTTTCTCCTCTGCCATGCCCCTCTGCCATGATGCCCTTCCCTTGGACCCATCCCACTAGGGACTGAGCCTTTACAAACTGTGAGCCAAAATAAACCCCTCCCCCTTGATCTTGTAGTGGTTGGGTATTTTGTCCAGGATTGAGAAAGTAATTAGGACATATATCTGTCTCAGTTATGCGCCCTGGAATCAGAGAAATGAGCACAGAATGGGTTTAGGGTCTACCAGACCCACTGTGAATTTGACCTTGGCTAAAGCTCCCTCACTCCACCGATCTCTGTTCTCCAGTCTCCTATTCTTACCGGCCACAACGATGTTTTGGGTCTGGAATCAGCCTTAGTTAGGATCCAGTGTCCCATAGGCCCTGAAGGTCTGCTCATTTCCCTTTCTTGTATGTACAATTACCCTGGTAAAAGAGCTTAGGTCCTTTTTGGAGAAAGATAGGAGAAAAACTGATGTAACTCTTTGGTAGTACACCAGAGCCCTTCCTCAAGAGGACCTGGTGTTCTCTTTATACAAGGAGTTCAGGGTCTATAAATTGACTCAAGTCTGAGAATTAGTTGAGCGGCTATATTCTCTATTGTTAGGATTTGAGGTAGTTGCTATTCATGTACCTTAAAATCCTTGTGTGTATATAAGTCAGTGAAAATTTGCTAGATTTCCTACCTATTTTGCCTTTGGAAATACCACAATTAGCTAGCCAACACCATAGATCTATATATGGCAGGCTATTCCTATCTTTGCTTTATTTCTGCTGTCCATTATGGTAAAGTACGTTCACCTTGCTGTTGGTATCTGAGCACCGCCACTTGGCCCCAGCCACTGCAGGGTTAATTATATCTCTTGCATTTAAGTGGCCCAGTTGAGTGACTGCAATCTCTAGTACAAGGTCTGGCATATAGAGAAGGGCAAAAGAAGAGTTCTTCAAGGATGCTGATGCTCTTCTTACAAATCTATGTTTTTTCTTTTTTCACAAACCTATTTCTTTTTTTTTTTTATTTTAAAAACATAAAAGTACAAAAACATTGACAAACAGACACCAATTATCATAAAAAATAGTACAATCACAACTAATCTATAGACAAGGCGATATGGTCTCAACAGTGGTTATTGCTTTATCCATTGATATCTTCGAATTGTAAATGTATGAACCCATATACAGACATGCAAATTTAGTCAGACAGTTAATCCTCTCAACAACAGAAAAAACACAAAAACCAAAAATCCAAAGACAAGAAACAAAACAGGCAAACAACAACAACAGCAAAAACATCAAAAACAAAAAAA
>PVLD010034890.1:0-12272 GCA_004027595.1 Dinomys branickii | reverse complement strand
GAAGATTAATTGTCTGACTAAATTTGCATGTCTGTATATGGGTTCATATATTTACACTTCGAAGATATCAATGGATAAAGCAATAACCACTGTTGAGACCATGTCACCTTGTCTGTAGATTAGTTGTGACTGTACTATTTTTTATGCTAATTGGTGTCTGTTTGTTAGTATGTTTTTGTACTTTTATTTAAAAAAAAAAATTTCAAGCTCAAGGTAAGTGTATATAATTCTGGACCAGGTGAGGGCAGGGTTTCCACCGTGCTGACGAGGCATGTTGATTGCCTTAACCTGACTTAACCTACCCCCTGAACTCCGAGAGCGACAATGTCACCAACTACCTCTGCGTGGTGCCTTTTAAGGAGCTTGGCCTGGGACTTAGTGAAGAGCAGATCTCGGAAGAGGAAGCACATCACCTCACAGATGGCTTTGGCCTGCCTGCCCTGAAGGTGCCCGCCTGGGGAGGTGCCCGTTGGGGAGGATGCATGGGATTATAGCTGGGGTTGGTCATGTGTTCCTTCACCTTCATCCTTTCTGACAGCTGTCACTTCCTGAATGCCTTAATGATGTCTTTGCTTTGTTTTATTTTATTTGAGACAGGGTCTCACTTTGTAGCTCATGCTGGCCTCCAACTCTTGGCAGTTCTCCTGCCTCAGCCTCCCAGGTGCTAGGGTTGTAAGTGTATACCACCATACCTGGCTCTATGACAAAGCTAACAGCATCATGCAAATGGGATAGAGATTTTCATACTGTGATATCAAAATTCTTAGTATATGAAATGGCTTAAATTAGAACTTGGAAATAACTGAGTTACTTTAATAGGAAGTGGTTTTATGACTAGCCATTTGTTTCAACAAACATGTAAAGTGTTAAGATCTACATATTCCCAAGGAAAATTCCTCCAGTTTATATTAAGAAAAAGAATTTTTTCATATGGTAAAAGCCACATAATGATACACACAGAATTTCTGAGTTTTGACTGAATGGATAATGTGACAGGGTTAAGTGATAATTGGTCCTTTTTTGGTTTTGGGGGATTGTTTATTTTTGAAACATGTTCTCACTATGTAGTTCATGCTAGTCTTGAACTCACAATGTAGCCCAGACTGGCCTTGAGCTCAAGGCAATCCTCCTGCCTCACATTTAACTACATAAAAGTTAAACTTCAAATACAATATACTTTACAATGAGCTCAAACAATTTTAATAATTAGCTGGGCACATACATATAATCCCAGTACTCGGGAAGCTGAGGCAGGAGGATCGCTATGAGTTTGAAGCCAGCCTGGGATACACAGCAAGATTCTGTCTCAAAAAATCAACAACAACAAAAAATTATAATAAAGGGCTTGAAAGCTGGGCCTGGTGGTGCACTCCTGTGATCCCAGCACTCAAGAGGCTGAGGTAGGAGGATCACTGTGAGTTTGAGGCCAGCCTGGGCTACAAAGGTGATTTCAAGCCCAGTCTGCACTACATAGTGAAACCCTGTCTTAAAAAGATAAAAATAAACAATGCTAAATAAAGGGCTTGAATTTTTACCATCTAAAGAGTACTAAGGTATCTAAAACTTTCAGAGCTAGGGAGTAGCTTAATGGTAGATTGCATGTACAAGGCTCTGGGTTCGATTCCACAGCACCATAACAAACAAAAAATACACAACTTATAGGAGAAAGGGCACAAAGAAGAAAGACAAACACCAGTAAGTGCAATAAAGTCCTCAACCCTTAGCAATGATAGAAAAGAAGTTGATGATTTTTCCTAAGGCCCCAGGAGGTTGGTCATGTTAAGGGTGACTTTAGTCTGGCCATGGGAGTGTAAGTCGGCCCACTCAGCAGCAGTTCTGGCTCCTTGGGGTGTGCCCCAGAGTGTATTCAAAGGATTACGGCACAGACAGTATTGGCACGGATCACAAGTTTCATAATATGCAACCGGTAGTGACTTACGGTAAATATATTTGATGGACTGCTCTAGTATCAGTAGTAGAATAATGTTGAAGAAAAATACCTGGAAAAAACATGAGTTAAAACAAGTTACAAAAACCATGTGTGCTGTAAGATTCTAGTAGGGTCGTTAAGAAGTCAATCCAGACCAGGCGAGGTGACACTTGCCTGCAATCTGTAGTTCTAGCCCTCAGGAGGTGACACGGATGGTAAATTCAAGGGTGGCTTGGACTGTATAGCAAGATCCTGCCCCCAAAAGCCAGACAGAATAGATAGAGAGACTGACTGATACAAAGTCTTGCTTTTCTGAAAGAAATAACAGATTTTTTTTCTTTTATTTTTTGTTTTATTTTGTTTGTGAGGTAGGAGGCCTCACTATGTTCCCTGGGCTGATTTTGGTTTCATGTGCTGAACCAATCATCCTAACTCAGCCCCCTAACTAGCTGGGGCTCTGTGCATGCATCACGATATCAGGCTCCTCAAAGTTCTTAACTAGTTTTGTTTTGCTTTGCTTTATGAATTATAAAATACGGGGCCAGGGATACAGTTCAGTGGTACAGTGCCCACCTGGCAAGTGCAAGGTCCTGAGTTGGATTCCAGTACCCCCCAAAAAAAATCTAAAGCCAGGCATGGTGGCGCACACCTGTAATCGCAGCACTCAGGAGGCTGAGGCAGGAGGATCCTTGTGAGTTCAAGACCAGCCTGGGCTACAAAGTGAGTTCAGTGCCAGCCTGAACTGCATAACGAGGCCTTGTCTCAAAAAGATCCCTCAAAAAATTAATTAAAAATAAGGTGCTATATTTTCTGATTTTACAAATGAGTCTTGGGCCAGGGATGTAGCTCAGTGGCCCAAGGGCCTGCCTGGCAAGTGCAAGGTCCTGAGTTCAATTCCTAGTACCAAAACAAGAAAAAACAAACAGAAACAAACAATCCACTGCTGGTGTGGCTGTGGGGTAAAAGTGAGTCTTGTCAGGTGTGGCACATGCTTATAATCCCAGCACTCAGGAGGTTGAGGCAGGAGGATCATCATGAATTCAAGACCAGCCTATCTCAAAAAAAAAAAAAAAAAAATCCACACATTGTGAAGTAATTTAAATCAAAATCTTGTTTCCCCCTAGCTTATGGATAGCCCCTTATCCAGAGCACCTTCCTTCATCCAAAGATACATATAGTATTTCTGAGTTTTGGCTGAATGGATAAATGACAGGGTTAATAATAATTGGTCCTTTTTTCGTTTGGGTGTTTGTATTTTGAGACAGAGTCTCACTATGTAGTTCATGCTGGTCTTGAACTCACTGTGTAGCCCAGAGTGGCCTTGAACTCAAGGCGAACTTCCTGCCTCAGCCTCTGAGTGCTGGGATTACAGGCGTGCTCCAACACACTTGGCAGTTTTTTTTTTTTAAGTAGCAGTAAGCTGTACCAACTTGATTTCTTTTAGATGCCTGTCCCAGAATGCTGGCATCCTGCCATCCTTGCTAAGCTCTTAGGACTCCTCTGTAAGGCTTTCCTTGCTCCTGCTGTTAAAATCCAGAGTGCAAGTCCCAGCCCTCACCCCCAGGCCAGGCTCCCATCCACGGCCCCTGGGAAGCCGCAGCCTCCCGAGTGTTCTTTGCCTTTGTCCTCACCTTCCTACCTCAGCACCGGGCCTGAAGGGAACTCGTGCTCACCTCGCATCTCCCTTCTGGTTTCCGGCAGCCTCGGGCTCCCTCCAGGACCTGTGTTCTCCCTGTCGTCTCCTATGGTCACCTCTAGCCTCTCACACAGACCCGCTTTTACACATTCACTCCTGTCCTCGCTTCTCAGAAGTCTTTTTCTCCATGGCCCATCCACCAAATAAGCTCTCTTTCTTCTGGGGATGTGGGATTTTTCTTACCTCCTTTGTTCTTAGCTGTATTGTTTTTTGTTTGGTTGGTTTTTGAGACAGGATGACTGGCCTTGAACTCACGGCCATCCTCCTGCCTCAGCCTCCTGTGCTGGGAATTACAGGTGTGGGCCACCATCCCCAGCTTTGGCTATATTATCAAAACCTAGGAACAGTGCCAAGCGGGTCACTGATGCTCAAGAAGTGTTTTCTCAATGCATAAAGGAATAAAAAATCATTGTAGGCGCAAAACATACTACTTGAACTGGAAGACTTGCAGGAAATCTTGTTCATATTCAAGCATTCCTAGATTGCGTGTCTTTAGCAATGTGCGAATTTGGCCTTGCTCATTAAAAAAAAAATAACTTTATATTAAAGTAGACCCACCTGAAATTATCTTAGTTCATTACTTGCTTTATTTTATTTTAGTGAGTTTTTTTTTAGCAATTCTTTACTCCTTATAAAAATTAAGTCAAATTAATCACAAACTTTTATAAAAACTATAAAATTTCTATAAGAGGCCAGGTGTGGTGGTGCATGCCTGTAATCCCAGCACTAAGGAGGCTGAAGCAGGAGGCCAGCCTATACTACAAAATGAGCTCAAGGCCAGCCTGAACTGCATGGCAAGACCCTGTCTCAAAAAGAACAACAACAACAAAAAAAAAACGTATAAGAAAACATAGGAGCAAATCTTTGTGACTTAGGTAGAGTTTTTTAAAAATAATATCCAATTTTTTTTTAGTGAACACTACAGATATATAATCCAGAGATATACAAGTGATTTACTGGAAAATATATTTATACTTCAAGATATCTCCACTCCACCTGGGAGTATATTTTCTAGAGAATTTATGAGAAAATAATTGACCTCAAACTTTTCATATTACTTATTTGTATTGTTCTCCACTGTATGGGAAACAGTCACAGGTATTTTCAAAATAGGCTCACATACCCCAGTGTGACTTCCTTCATGTATTTGACACTGTGTCTGCTGAATGTTTCCCCACATTGCTTACATACATAGGGTTATCCCTCAGTAACTTTATGTTTATAAAATGCAGATTTAGTAGCAAAGCCTTTCCCATACTACTTACATACATAGAGTTTCTCCCCAGGGTGAATTCTTTCATGTAATTGGCAATAATTGTGTGTAGTGAAGACTTTCCCACACTGCTTACATACACAGGGTTTATCCCCAGTATGATTTCCTCTGTGTCTTTAACGATAACTGTATGTCCTGAAGGCTTTACCACATTGCTTGCATATGTAGGGGTTTCTCCCCAGTGTGACTTCCTTCATGTATTCGACACTGACTGTGTCTTCTGAAAGCTTTCCCGCCCTGCTTACATACATAGGATTTCTCACTAGTGTGACTTCTTGTATGGATCTGAACATCATTAGATTTGCTGAAGGCTTTCATATTTTTCATATGTACAACAGTCTTCTCTCCAGGGTGAGTTGTCTCACTAAAATTCCAGAGTAGGTTTTCTCACATTACTCATAGTGCTAGAGGTTTTCTCCAGCTGCAGTCCTTGCATGCTTCTGAAGAGACTGGAAATCACCGTAAGTTTTTCCTTCATTATTACCTTCATGCAGTTGTCTTCAGATCCCAAGTACATACATGGCTTCAGTGCAGAATGAGCTCTCATGGGCCCGTTCAATGGTGAATGACCAACCAGGGATTTTCTACAAGCAAAGTTTTCAGCTGGCTTTAAACTAGTTTGTTTCATGTTCATATTAGTGTCTGTAGTCCAAAGGAATATTCCTTCATGTTGATTCCAAACATTGTATTGATAGCATTTCTCTACCTCTTTATTTCTTAGATTTGTCCAGCTATTTTGTATTCTTCAATCTGCTGATTATTTCAGGTTCTTCCTATAGCAGCCATGTGCATAAAAGTTTCCCTCATCATATCTTTGTAGAGCTTCTTTTGGAATGGATTTAGCAATACCCACTCTTCCACAGTGAAGTTAACAGCCACATCTTCAAAGTCACAGAAGTGCATCTGTGCCGCTTTCAGAAGCCCCTCTGGGTGCGTGGGTAGTTGGGGTCCAGCAGCCCCTCCAAGAGTTGCCCTGCTCCCAGTGACATTGCAGCCCCTATTTTTATGTTTTTGAGACAGGGTCTTGATACACAGTTTAGTCTGGCCTTGAACTCACTTCATAACCCAAGCTAGTCTCCAGCTTGCTCCGATTCTCCTGCCTCAGCCTCCATAGTGCTAGGATTGCAGATGTGCAACACCATGCCCAGATAAAACATTTTATTTTTATTTTACACTTTCACAATTTTAAAAGTTCCTGTGGTAAAATCATCTAATATCCACTTAGGTGGACACTAGTCCTTTTCCATGGTCATGGATAAGTGCACTCTGGGTTCTGTAGAATGGTTCTGTCCTCCTGTCTGCTGCTTCTCCATGCAGGGTGAGGATGGGGGTGGCCCCACATGCTTTGGTCCTCTCCTGTCAGGCCTCCGCTGCTGAAAGCAGGGCTTCTGACCCAGCCTACTCTTGTCAGACTAGGTTTTCTAGGATGTGTTCTCTCATGGACTGGTTTGATTTCTGAGCCTGTTCCTAGGCCACAAGAATATGCTCGTTTTGAACCCCAAACTCTTGATCAGTCATCAACTCATTCATTTCCCTATCTGGGATAGAGCTGTACCACATCCTATCCACAGTTCTGGATCCTGTGTTCCCACTGGCCATGCCTGAGTAGTCTGATGGAATATTCTTGGCCAATGTTAGATTTAGTGTATTTAGGATAAGTTTAAAACTTAATCAGGAAAAAAAATTAAGCATAGTGGTGCACACCTATAATCTCAGCACTTAGGAGGCTGAGGCAAGAGGATTGCGGCGACTTTCCCACATCTCCTCTGCACCCTAGGCTACATAGCAAGATGCTGTCTCAAAAACAGTTTAAAACATTTAACACAGAAGTTATGATAGTTTATTTTATGATAGTTTATAGTTTATTTTAAATGCTGACCAACTTTTTTACTGATCAGTCCTTCTCTTTAGGTTCTGTTTCAGCTCTGGGTGGCGCAGAGCTCTGAGTTCTTTCGGCGCTTAGCCTTGTTGCTTTCCACTGCCAATTCGCCTCAGGGGCCCGAGCTGAGCCCGGGGCGCCTGCTGCTTGGCATTCTGTCCGAGGTGACTCAGGGCCTGCCAGACGCACACGCTATCTGCCTGGAGGAGCTGAGGCGCAGCTATGAGTTCCACCGTCACTTTGAGACGCAGCACCGCTCAGCACCTGCGCGTGCCTCCTGCACCCAGCAGAAGTCCTGGGAGCTGAGCAGCGTCCACACAGCAGTGCGCAGCCTGCAGCTCCACCTGAAGGCACTGCTCAATGAGTAAGTTCCGGCCAATCAGACATGTCCCCTCCTGGAGCCAGTGGGCATCCTTCTTGTGCCCTTAGGGCTGCAGGTTTGTGTCCTGGCTAGAGGGAAGAGACAGAACTGAGACATGCAGCCTGGAGGATGGTTTAGAGCTACAAGTATAGCAGAGAGACCATGATTTGTAAGTATTACTCATAATTGTGGAGAGTACATTTTTTGTTTTTGATTTCACCAGAAAACCTAAAAAGACAGGGTAAAAGCAGATGTTGCTCATTGTCGAGAGCTGAAATGGAAGAGGTTGTTAAGAAAGAGATTCTCACTGGGCATGGTGGTGCACATCTGTGATCCTGGCCCTCAGGAAGCTATGGCAGGAGGATCCCCATGAGTTTGAGGCCAGCCTGGGCTATGTAGCAAGGCCCTGTCTCAAAAAAACACAAATAAATACATAAGTTAAACCACATGAGTTACACCATTCCTCAGGACCATGTTGCTGGTACCTACATGAGGGCATTAACCACTGATCCTCCTGCCTGGCCAGGTTATGGTCACTGAGGTACACATTTGCTTTCTCATGTCTGGAAATCTCTGGTTTCCAAGGAGAGCGGTTTAAACTGGGTGTGGTGGTGCAAGCCTGTAATCCCAGCCCTCGGGAGACTGAGGCAGGATGATTGTTCCAACTTCTAGACCAGGCTGGGCTACAAAGTGAGCTCAAGGCAAGCCTGAACTACATAGCCAGACCCTGTCTCAAAAGACCAAAAAAAAAAAAAAAAATCAAAGAGAGTAGTTTAGAGGATTTTTGTGGGGGGGTACTGGGAATCGAACTCAGGACCTTGCACTTGCCAAGTGGTCGCTTGTGCTGCTGAGCTATATCCCCAACCCTAGGAGAGCAGTTTAGACTAAAGTGTGTACAAATATTCCATGGAAAGGGTGGCCCTGCCAGACGTGGTAGAGCATGCCTGTAATCCAAGCATGCAGGAAGCTGAGGCAGGAGGATCACTGAGTTCAAGGCCATCCTGAATTGCATAGCAACCCCCACACCCTCAAAAGATGAAAAAAAAAGGGCGACCTGCAGCCAAATATGCATAGCAGGAGTGACACCCACCTATAATCCCAGCACTTGGGAGGCTAAGGCCACAGGATCTTAGTGAGTCTGAAGCCAGCCCCAGCCATGTAGTGAGTTCAAGGTCAGCCTTGTCTCAGTGAGGGTAAGGTGTTGGTGCCAGCATGTGACTGCAGTCTGAGTTTCTGTCTATGTCTCACACTCCTTCCTGAGCCCTGCCAGACTGTCCCAGACCTTTCCCACGTACCCTATGCGGTGACCTCCCACACTCTGTACAGGCACAGATGTTCCTCTTCCTTCAGCACTGCCCCAAAAGTGCCTCTTCCTTAGCCACTTGATGTCTGTACATGCACCTGCAGAGTCTGAATTCCCCTAAGATTGTCAGCTCCGCTTTTGGGCCTGGACTCAGCCCACCTTCCCTAGCTTTGTGACTCTGGGCAAGTGTTGTTTTGTTTTGTTTTTTCTCCCTAAATTTAATTCCTTACTTGTAAAATAAAATGTTTTATCTGGGCATGGTGGCGCACGCCTGTAATCGCTGCACTCGAGAGGCGGAAGCAGAAGGATCATTGCAAGTTGGAGACCAGCCTGGGCTACAAAATGAGTTCAAGGCCAGCCTGAACTGCATAGCAAGACCCTGTCTCAAAAAGACAAAACAAAAGTGCAGGCTTTGGTGGAATCGAAGACATCCGCAGTGTGTGCCACCCTTGGCACCATCTGCTCCAGAACATCGGCGCCCAAGCTTCATTTCTAAGTAAGCCCATAAATGACATATTTCTCATCTTATATTTTAGAATTTCTTTCTGTTTTTTCTTTATAACCCAGGGTAATAATTCTTGAAGATGAACTTGAAAAGCTTGTTTGTACTAAAGAAACTCAAGAACTAGTATCTGAAGTTTATCAAATCCTAGAACAGAAATTAAAATTGATTGAGCCCCATGTTCAAGCAAGCAATAGCTGCTGGGAAGAGGCCATTTCTCAGGTGGACAAACTGCTACGAAGGAATACAGACAAAAAAGGTACCTGGGAGAGCTTTCTTTGGCTGTGTCTATCCAGCATACTCATTCCGCTCACAGGGTCTTACTGCGTAGCTTTTGTGCGTGTGTTATTGAGACTTGAACTCAGAACCTTGCACTTGCCAGGCAGGTGCCTGTGCCACTGCACTGCACCCCCGCCCCGCTGCGTAGCTTCCTTGTCTAGAGGACGAAGCTGACAGCTGAAACACCTTCATCTACTCGTGAAGACTTCAAGTAGTACAGCACGTGGGAGGTGTTGGCAGCCAGCCTGGGCTACATAGTGAGTCCCGGACTCAGAAAGAAAAGTTGAATTTGCATGTACAAATTGACACTGAATTCAAAGTGTTGACTCTTGTGTTGAGTATAAAAATGGGTATGATTTGAATGTTCAGTAAGTTATCTCTTTAAAAAATGAACTGGGTATGGTGGTGCGCGCCTGTAATCCCAGCATTCAGGAGGCTGAGGCAGGAGGATTGTTGCAGCATGGGCCAGCCTCGGCTACAAAGTGCACTCGAGGCCAGCCTGAACTGCATAGTGAGACCCTATCTCAAAAAGACAAAAGAAAAACCTGAAATGAGGGAATAAATTTTGACATTGTTTCCTATTACTACTTCTAGAAACACAGTTAGTAAAATAATGAGTTTGATGGTCACAGATCAGAGACCGAGTTTTCTTTAAGAAAAACCGCTGCAGTAATCTGCCCTGCATTAGTGGCCCTGGGTATTCATTACTCAGCCCTGTACATAGTGGTCCTGTGTTAGATCACGTTGCCATGCCAGGTAAAAGGAAGGCCTGAGAGTGCGCCACCAAAATGCTTTTGTCTGCCGTAGGCTTGATGCTTGTTTGTACACTACTAATTCATTTTGAATGTTTTTTCTAATAGTTTTTAATTGTGCTATAAGCCCATACACATTCTTCCCGTGAACATTTATTAGGAGACTAATCAGACTTACACACAGAATCCACACTGTTGCCACAGAGATTTAGTTTTTACCACCCAGGAGGCTCCAGTCGATGCTCTGCTCACTCCCTTTACACCGCACCCTGTGGTGAGGTGAAACACCTCCTCTCCGGCTGGCACTGATTGGAATTCTATCCGTGAGTCAGCACAGTAGTCATAGTCCATGTTCTGTTGCTCACATTGTCCAGGGTTTGGCCAGAAGGAGCACAGTCAAGCTGATTTGTAGCTAAATCGTTGTTCAAGTGCTTCCTTATCTCTTCACCCCTGCCTTGACATCAGCCAGGTGCCTGAGGAAACCCAGTCCTTCTGATGGACAGTGGCATTTAGGAACCAAGATCTGGCCAGGCATGGTGGCACACACCTGTGATCCCAGCATGGAGGAGGCTGAGGCAGGAGGATTGATTGCTGTGAGCACAAGGCAAGCCAGGGCTATATAGCAAAGTCCTGTCTCAAAAAAAAAAAAAACACCAAGCTCTGGTGCTCAATGTGCTTATTGCTGCTGGGTACCTCTGCTTGTGTCCCCTCAGTGTGTGGCCAGAGCTGTGAATGCATGCGCCATGCAGACTTACACACATCCAGGTGTACATACGTGTGTGTTACAAAGTAAACAAGCCCCACAGCCTCTCTGGTTCAGTGTGTGTACTACATCCCCCCTCCCAGACGCGGAAATCGTGGATCCCATCACTTCTGAAACGTTTACTGAGTCCAGGGATGTAGCTCAGCAGCACATTGCCTGCCTGGCAAGTGAGAGGTCATGATTCCCGGTACCAAGAGATAAAATACACACACAGTCCCTTCCCTGACCACCTGGCATACTCTGCGTGCCACTGCCACTGCCTCCCTGCCATGAGTCCTCCCGTCCGGATGGCTCATGCTGCCCACAGAGCTGGTGCCAGCCAGGACTCCTGTAGCTGGGCCCAGACCTTGCCATCCCTTACTGGCCCAACCCTCCCCACGCCTCTCCCCTCCACTCATCCTGAGTTCACACACACCGCCCCTTGCCATTTATAGGTTCCTGCCCGTGAGCAACTATCCAATGTCTCCTCTAATTCATATCTTATTGACCATAAAATTTAAAAATATTCTTATATCCAGCCATGGGGGTACATGCCTATAATCCCAGCAATCAGGAGGCTGAGGCAGGAGGATCCATCTAAGTTTGAGGTCAGCCTGGACTACATAGCCAGGCAAGACCCAGTCGCAAAGAAACACAGGGCTATATAGTGAGTTCAAGGCCAGCTTGAACTATAGCATGAGACATTGTCAATAAATAAATATTTTAATATTTCATGAAGAACTAGTGTTTATGGTCTCAAAATTGAAAAAGCCTTTACAAAAAGGTACGAATAAGGTGAAGAGATGTCAGTGAATCCTTCCCCCACCCACTGGATTCTTCCTGCAGGGTTAACTACTTCCTCCAGTTCCTCCTGAACCCTCTAGAAATTTTATGCCCTTATTAGTAGAAACAAGTACTGGTATTATGACTTCATGACAGGATATTACATGACCTGTGATGTATCTCACTTTCATATGACATTATATTCAGCTTTAATTAAACCATGACTCTTAATGAATTCTTAGTGTTTTCAGTCTTTGTGTATATTTCCCACTCATAATCCCAGCTATTCTGGAGTCTGAGGCATGAGGATCACAAGTTCAAGGCCAGCCTCAGAAACTTAGTAAGATTCTGTCTGAAAATAAAATTTTTTTAAAAGGGCTGGTATTGCTGGGCATGTTGGCACACACCTGTTATCCCAGCATTCAGGAGGCTGAGGCAAGAGAATCAATGCAATTTCAAGACCAACCTGAACTACACAGCAAGACCCTCTCTCAAAAACACAAAAAATAACAATAAAAGGGATGAGATACAGCTGTACGGTCAAGCTCCTGCCCACTTAGTGGTGTGAAGCCATGGGTCCCCCCTTTTGTAATTCTTTTTCTGACAACTGTTTATTCATATATTTTGTCCATTTTTTTGGTTGTCTCTTTTCTTCTGATGTGCAGGTACTCTTTATATGATAGAGAAGTGACCCTCTGTATTATAAAATGAAATACTTTTCCTGCTTTTTATGTAACTTCCAAATTTTTTTTTCTTTTTTTTTTTTTTTATT
>PVLD010034889.1:0-12272 GCA_004027595.1 Dinomys branickii | reverse complement strand
TTTCATAACTTGCAGGTATGTGATTTCCTGGTTCCCCTGTATCCTCACATTCAAAACTTGTTCTGGGTGGGGTTGAGTTTTGAGACTGCGTTTTGTTCCTCTGTTTTCCCATTTTTGGGTATCAGATTCAAAATGTGGAGCTATAAATTCCACAGACAGTTCAGCAGGCAAAGGTCTGCTGCAGAGGCTGCTCCAATGGCTACTTCTCTTTGGGAGAATGTCCCTTAAGCTGTCTCCTGAGATTTCCGCTTCTACTCCCTACCCCAAGACCTGGCCGGGGTGAATAAACAGCTCGCCACCCCAGGATTCTTGCAGATAGGCCACTCAGGTGTTCCTCCCTGGGTGGAGCTCCTTCCCCCCTCACAAAACCCGTTGGGGCGCCTAAGTAGGTCTTCCCACCCAGGAGATCCCGCCGTCCTTAAAGCTGCTTTGATGTCTCTCGCTGGGCTGAGCTTCTTCCCAATTCATGAAAAACTGGTTAGAGCACGTACTTAACTCACCCTGTGATCATGCAGACAGGAGTGCCGTTCAGATGTTTTTCCCTGGATGGAGATTTTTCCCGACTCAGAAATCCCGCCGGCCGGTCGCTGTTGCTCCAGTTCGCGCAGCGCTGGCTGCGGGGGTGGGGTTCTTAGCGGGATCCCGGAGCGCTGCCTGGTTTGGCGCAGTTTGTCCCAGTAGCGCGTTCTCTGTCGGGTTCAGGAGCTGAAGCCGTTCTTCCCTCCGCACTTGCTCTCTTGGCTGGTCGTCTTCCCGGAAGTCCTTATTTCTGTCTTCATATTGCTATATTTCATTGTTTGGGTGGTAATCCTCTGGGAGGTTCTCTCTCTGCTGCCTACCCGGTCGCCATCTTCCCGGAAGTCTGTGTGCTGTTTTTAATAGCTATATAATTTTCTTTTTATTGACTTTTATGCATTACTATTTAGGTTTGAATATCAATCCACTCTTAAATGCACATTTAGATTTAATCATCAGTAGTTAGAGGCGGACAGACTGGGGATGGGGCATGTAACTCAATGGTAGATCACCTGCTTAGCGTATATGAGGCCCTTGGATTAATCCCAATACCAAAAGAATGAAATAGAAGTAGGACTTCTTAATACTAAAGGTGATTCTGCTGGGAGGTCTCTGCCTTTATACATGGAATAATATATCTTTTTCTTTAATAACGCCTCTATCAGACATCACAGTTCATTATAAAAAGTTAAGTAAGTCTCAGTCTCTGTCTCTCTCTCTTGGCATCTCTCTCCTTTCTATCAGGTACTAAGAGCTCAATTTTATCTTGGACTTTACACTTTTCAGTCCCCAGAACTATGAGAAATAAACTTCTCATTATAAATCAACCACTCTTGGGTATTCTATTATAGACACACCAAAACTGATTGGGACAAATGGATACAATTGAAAATGTTTGGGCTGAGTCTGTAGCTCAGTAATAGAGTGAATGCTCAGCATGAGTGAGGCCACAGGTTTGGTCCTCAGCAAAGCAAAGTGATCATTCAATCAATCAATCAATATCTAATTGGTTTCAAAAATATTTGATGATCACTGATTCAAACAGGGGTGAAAATTAGATGTGAAAACAATTCAGGAGAGGCTAAATTAATCTATATGGTAATAACGTCAGCCAAAGGTCGAGTGTGAAGGGCAGTGTACACAGGTGTGAGGAGCCAGGCAAAGTAGGGCTTGCTGGACTTGTTCTTTGGTGGATTATTCACTCACATTGTGCAAGGGAGAACGAGCAGAAGAAAAGCAGTTGTCATCAGAGTGTCATCACACTGTGCGCTATACGTAGGGTGAGCAACAGACATCGATGTTCTCAGGGTTCTAGAGGCAAGCGGTCGAAGGGGACAGGGTCAGCGCCTTCTGAGTGCTGTGAGGGAAGGGTCGGTTCCATGATCTCTCTGGTGGAAATGCTGGTGGTTTTCTGGCCATCTTCGGTGTTGTTCCATGTAGATAGTATTCTCCCCAGGTGTTCACATTATCTTATCCTACAGCTGTCTTTGCGTCCTAATTTCCCTCCCCACTGCCTTTTAAAATAAGTGCTCTAGCACTACTGGATTAGAGACCCACACTATTCCAGTACGACCCAATCCAGGATGACTTCATCATAACTAATTACAATTGAAAGGACATTATTTTCAAAGAAAAGATCACGTTCTGAGTGAGGTATTGGGAGCATGTGGATCTTGTGGGAACACAGTTGAACCTACACCAGCCATAATTGCATACAAATTAAAGTCTGCCTCCTTCATTTCTTTTAAAAGTGAGGTTTTGGTAAAGGGTGGGAAAAATGCAACACTTTCAGTTCTGCGTTGCTATCAAGGAACCGCACCTGCCCTTTCACTGCCCCACACCCGGTTTCCATCCTATACCCAAATGGGGTCCTCCACAGGTGCAAACTAAACAAGCATTTTGAGGCAACAAGTGGTTATATGAGTTGCATTCTGGCACCTGTCCTTAGTTCTGCTTCTCCATTGCTGGTCTCTTTTCCACACCTCCTACCCTTTGATCTTCTGAAGCTTCACACAAAAGATTGCAGATCAGGCAACATTTCAAAATGTTTGTACCACCTGTGAAATACCAGCCCAAATGAACAGTGAAAGGAAACACTTTAAAGGTCTTACTTTAATATATTTTCATTCTGAATATACTAAAGGTGGGTTTTTTATTCTTGCTCTTTACCTGCTATCATTCTCAATGTGAATAAAAAAAAGTTGTCCTCACAACAGAGCAGGAGGCTTCCATTCAGAATACAGTCACTAGAAATATGCACTTAGGCAGTTGTAAGGCCTTAGCATAGGTGATGAACAACAAGTATTCCCAGGCAATTCGCCATCTATGAGGATGGAAATCTTCCATGGGGTGCCAAGTGTTGCTTTTGGTATTCATAGGAATGTGCCTGAATAACGATTAGGGAAGGCCTTGGTAACAGGCAGCTCAGGCTGTGGCAGAGGGAGGTGACTTAGCTTCCATATGTAATTTCCTGGTTCAAAATTATAAGCAGAAAAAGTGAATTGGTCTGAAATATCTGAAGTTACCAAAGACTTCCTAGAACATTAAAATATCTCAATCTAAATCCAATGCTGAGATGGAGATTTGTGGAGGATGCTTATAAAATGCATTGATGTCTGAAACTAATTTATGTCTGAGCCCCTGTTGATGTCAGGGGTTCTCTAAGGAGATTGTGTAGGGTCTTTCTCAAAGGTAGGAGTCAAGCTGAAGGAGTCTACCCAAGGACTGTGACCGTTCCATAGGCCCTGCCTGGTCAGTCAGGCCCCTTTCAGTCTTGAGATTCTGTCAGTCTCCAAGAAAAGAAAACATTTATAGATCCACATATGGCACATGGAAGCAGGTCTAGTGTTAAATCCAAAAGCCCTCACTAGCCCAGATCTGCCCAAAAGTATCCAGTTCTGGGAGCAAAAGGAAAACAAGGAGCTGGAATACAAAAAATTGGGGGGGGGCATACTAAATGAGACAAATAGGACGGACTACTCCAGAGATAAACTCTCTGGTTCATGTTTGGAGGACAAATCAGGGTCAAGTTTCTCTGAAGAGTGTTAAAGTGTTTGGAGTTAGAGACTCTCCATTTGCTCTCAAATTAGTA
The DNA here is from genome assembly GCA_004027595.1 of Dinomys branickii. Classification (NCBI taxonomy): domain Eukaryota; kingdom Metazoa; phylum Chordata; class Mammalia; order Rodentia; family Dinomyidae; genus Dinomys; species Dinomys branickii. The sequence goes on along the minus strand of PVLD010034889.1, from coordinate 8,665 downwards.
TGCGCTCAAGCACCTGTATGAGTCCTACAAGAGACAGCTTCTGTCATTGCTCCCAAGATAAATTAACCCTAGAGAAGGAACAGAAGGTCACTCATTCAGTGTGGCATTTGGAATCACACGGGAATATGATGGCAAGTGTTAAATTACTTTCCTCCTTGAGATAGGTCTGGTCTGTGGATAACCCAACTTACTTTTCAAAGAGAAGTTGTAAAATATGCATAACAAAAAATTTACCCATAGTATTTTAGTCATGTAAAAAATTGAAAGCATTTGAAAGTAATTAATTGATTTAAGCCACTATTCAGTGACATGCAATACACTCCAAAGTCTTGTGCAACCATCACTCTTATCTCCTTCCAAAATTTATCTCCACTTCCGCTTTAATCTAAAAGTAATAAATGTGCAAACGGTCTTATTCTCTCTTCTCTGAACGTGAATATCTCTTCATTTCTGCAACGCCTTCTACTGAGGACAGCCGTGCTGAGAACAGGTAGTAACCATCGGAACCACATAGCTGTCCCAGCACAGGTTTCATGACCTGTGTGGGACCTAGGCCCAGTCTGGACTTTTCCTCTGCCAAGATTGTTCCAGGAACACTGTCTCCGTGGCATGGGCTGCTTGTTCTGCGCCAAGAGGAGTGCTCACTGAATTTTAACGGTGCCATAAACTAGATGATGGGAAAATGAAATGGACCAGTCTGTTGTCTCTCTCAGGGGTTAATGACAATGGTCACAAGAAAAACAAACAGCATTCAGGCTGAAAATTGACTCCTTCCATTTGGTCACCTGTCTGGATTGAACTTTTCCAATGGTTTTGTTTATTTAGGAGGGAGCAGTAAATCTCTGGAATTAGAATGGACTGCATGAGAAGAGCAACCACCGCACTGTGATTCTTGGCCTTGGATCCTCTCTACCATATTCATTTTTTAATGCCAGCCTCTCCCTCTGGGATGAGGAGAGTTATGGGCAGTGAGACTTTTCTAATCTTCCAGGTCTCCTTGTAGAATACAAGGTCAGCTTCATCCAGATCTTAGTTCTGGGCTGCAGTGGTAGCTCAGTGGTAGAGTGCAATGGCATATACAAGGTCCTGGGTTCCCCTTACACACACACAAAAGCTAACACTGCCATTTGGGTGTCCTACCACCATCAGGCTCCCCAAATCACTTGATATCTCCTCTGTACCCAAGATGACTTGGTAACTCTTCTGTATGTTTGTCTTTAGGAACTTCATTGCTGTGATTACATTGGAGGCCTATTTCATTCATTTCCAGGAGATAAATTGAGTGTCTGGGATTTGCGAGTTATATTCTCTTCCTCTTGGGGAAACTGAGGCTTTGGGAGTTAAATGACTAGCTCTAAAATAGCCAGTTAGTTAACCTCCCTCCCCACCTTTGCTTGCTGGCTGGTGTACTGGTTCTTCCTCTCCTAATAGGAGAGCATGGGAAAACCAAGAACTGATACTGACAATGGTGAAAACCAGCAGAGGCAGAAATCAGACAGCTTGAGACAGAGGAACAAGAAACTCAACACAACACTCTGAATGATAGTAGGAATTCTGCAGTGGAAGCAACCTTAAGGGTTTCTTAGATCAGTGCTATGGTTTAGACCTAAAATGCTCCCCAAATATCTCATATGTTCAGAGGTGGGGCTTTCAGGTGATTGGTTAATGACAGCTCTAACTCCATCAGTGAACTCCCCCGCGATGAGAGCACAGTTTGCTGGCATTATTGGAAGGTAATAAAACTTTGGAGGTGGAGCCTAGCTTGGGGACTATATATACTTTTTCATTGTTCCCTTCACAGGCTCTTTACACACCAGCTTTCTGCTTCTCACACTCTTCAGCCATGATATGTCAGCTTTGCCACTGGCCTACAGCAAAGGAGCCACCTGACCATGGACTCAAACTGAGCCAGAATAAAGCTCTTCTTCCTCTAAGTTTTTTTTTTCTGTGAGTCTGTCACAGCTACAAAAAATTTACAGAACTGATTGCCCTTAAATAATTTGTACTGGTTAAAGTACAAATTGCAGGGTTGGAGGAGGAACTCAAAGGCAGAACACTTACCCAATGTGCATGAGGCCTTGGGTTTGATCCCCAACACAGAAAATAAAATAAAATACAGATTCATAGGCTCTTCCTTGATATGTTCACCAGAATTCCTTGGCTGTGGTTATTCTTTGTTTAACCAGGCCCGAGAAACAATGATCACATTGATCAGGGCTAGAAATATACCTGGAGATTCTTGAAACAAACTCACTCTGTTCTTGACCTGCCCACCTATAAATGGAGACTGAGGTGGCATTAACCCTTTGAACAATGGGGAATCCCTACTGTCTTGGGTTGGCTGATATGTGAGGATATCAGTCTTCTCTTTGAGTCACCATCCTATTCTTGCCTTTCTAAAGGCACACAGCTTATGAATGAGGAGTAAGATTTGCAAAACATAAGATAGAATGGATGCTTGCCCTGAAGTTTCATGAATGTTTGGAAAAGGCAAATGCCTTATCATTGGGCATGGGCTGTAGACGAAGAAGGTCCCATCTGAGCTGAAGCTTGAAGTTCTACCTGCATAACTGGGTGAGGAGAGTATTTTACATATGGAAAAGCTTATAAGTTGATAATGAATGTTGGAATATATGAATTGAGGGTGGGGTGACCATAGACACCATAAAGTTAGATAAATGGGTTGGGGCTAGAATATGCATAGGCTTTGAGTTGAAAAAAAAATTGAATCTTATTTCTCATTAACAGCCCTGGCATAAAGGAAGGCTCTTGTATGGCAGGCAGAAGCCAGGGAAGACTAGAATTAAGGGTTCTTTACAAGATTTGGCAAAAATCTATATAGTTTCCTATGGCTGTTGTAACAAACTGCCACAAACTTGTTGGCTTCAAACACACATTTATTCTCTTACAGTTCAGAAGACCAGAAATCCAAAATGAGTTTCACTGGGCCAAAGTCAAGGTGTCTCTACAGAAACATTTATGTCCCTGTCTTTTCCAGCTTCTAGAGTTACATTCCCTGAATTTCTTAGCTCCTTTCTGAGCATGAGCTATTTTTGTAATTAAAACAAAGAGGGGAGTAGTAAATGATGGCCAGGGATAGGGGCGTGAAGAGAAAGGAGGGAGTGATGTGAGATGTACACCAAAGATCAAGTCTGAGTCTCAGCAGGAAAATGAGGACTTTGAGACCGTTGCCAGGTTCCAGCTTGAGTGGCAGAGCAGGTGAGGCTGGCAGACGCCTGGGCAGGAGGAGCTGCTTTGGGGAAGACCGTGTGTTTTCTTTCAGCTGTATCTATCCTTTCAGGCAAGCCCACTGCTAGTACTTGGTTTTAGCTCTGTGTGACTTGTAACTTCCAGTCGCTGGGTGGAAATCTTTTTACAGAAGCAGGACCCGTCGGCAGTTCTGAATTTCTACTTCAAAGGTTGCTCTGTTCCTGCATTCACAGAGCCCTACTTTGCAGCTGGCTCTAATGAGATGTGACAGTGCCTTTGCTCTGGCCTGTCTCTTATCAGGCTCGGCCCTGCTGGATGCTCCAGGAGACTGTGAATCAGCTCCCCTGGGGAGTTATGTTGCAGTTCAGCTTAGAAGCAGAAGAGGAAGGAATGGCTGGCAGTCGTCTGGCTGGGCCCACACCAAAGATCCTCCCTACTGTCAGATAAAGACCCATCCTCTCCGTGGCCTCCTCCTGCCCCCAGGCCAGTCTGGAGCTTCCTCACATCATGCTGCAGAAAGGGAGGCCAGCAGTCAAACAGGCCTTTGGAGAAAGACCCAGGAGGGGAGTAAGGGCAGAGGGTGGGGGACCTATATATGCAAAGAGCACCCAATGCTGATCTCAGAGGAAAACTCCTTTACAAAAAAAAAAAAAAAGTGCTAGACTGGAAAACTGGGCAGGATGCCAGAGCGTTCCACAGCTATGAACTCTGTACAAGTATCCTAGTGAAGTCCTTCTCTAGTCCTCCCTCTGTTGGACTTGATTTGCTAGATTCCCTTCCAAATCCAACGTTCTGGTCTCTGAATACAGGTGATTTGGAGACTCAGAGGTAAAATGCATGGCCTGTTTTCGAAGTGTGCTTTGATTTGCAGGAGAGTAGTAGGCTGAGACATGGCCCACAGTGATCTTCAGAATTCATATATAATATCTCACTTAGAAAAAGGGTCTTTGCAGATGGAAGGATCTTGAGATAGGAAAAGTTTCCTGGGTCATCAGGTGGGCCCTAAACGCTATTCTAAGTGTCTTTAGTGTCCTTTGTGAAATTTTCCTGAAGGGAGAGAAAATAAAGGTGGTGCAGAAAAGGGTTCTAAACTACTGGTCTTGAAGACTGCACTGTACAGCCAAAACCAAAGAATACTGCAGCCCCCAGAAGCTGGAAGATGTGAAAAGTACAGTCTTATCACAACCTTGATTTCAGCCAGTGACACTGATTGCTGACTTCTGGCCTCCAGAGCTATAAGAACACATTGCTGTCATTTTAAAGCATCAGGTGTATAACAATTGTTTACAGAAGTCACAGGAGGCTGATACAAGGGCAGACCTCCTGGGGCCTGTGCACCTCGGAGGAGCACTTAGGGTGTTCTTGGCAGGTCCTTTTGTGGTTTGGTAACCTGGCCCTGGGGGTCTTCTCATGAAAGGGCCCTGCTTCCAGTACTCTGTACAGGAAAAGCACAGAGAAAAGACTCAGAAGACCTATGTGGCTTGTAGCATCTTACTCCATTTATCTGAATAATGATTTCCCAATCCAGTGGGAACACAGAACGAATTTCATTGTTCCTTGTCTCTGCATAGCTAGAACTGTGCTGATTACACCACAGTAAGCACTCAATGTTTATTGCATGAAAAATTGGGAAATTAGTATTATATACTGCGGCTTACCTATAGGATTATCCATTCTGGGGCCACAAGTGGAACTGTACAAGTATTTGGAGGGTTGTAATGTGATAAGCAAAAGTTAGGTGTTATTAACCCCGGTGTATGCTTCTGTCAACTATGTTACTTGGACTAAGCAGGCTACAACTGAGATCTGACTGGCCAGAAGCCAAATCTTCTATAGACACCCAGAGAGAAATGAAATTGCTTAGGGAGTGGAGAAGAATTGGGACCTGGAGGCTGTCTCTACGAAGGCAAGGAGAACCTTTTTAAAGGAGCTTAGTAATTGCGTGTTCTGCCTTTAAATCTGCTGAACTGCTCTACTGTGTACAATTGGGAAACAGGATGATGAGAATATAAAGAATTGAGATTTTTAAGGGATCCTACCCTGGGAAGATGTAGGTGCGTGCGATATCAGACAAAGGATATCTCATCTTTGTCTACAGTTCCTGGCACAGAGCTTTAAAAATGTGGAATTTCCTGAATGATGGTGGTGCCTTCTGTTGTTCATAGTGAGACCCTCAGACTACCTGTGAGTTTATGCTAATGAGGTTGAGGCATGACAGAAGAAACAAAGATAGGCAGAGATAAGATTAGGAAACTCGATTTTTGTCTTTCTTATTACCTAAAATGTCTGGGTCAGATTTCTGCTCAGTTGTGCATGTATATATGTTAATCACTTAGGAAAAGTCAGCAAAAGAAGGTTTATTATTTCTAAACTTACCTAGCCTGCTTCATGTCCCTAAGATTGAAGACACCAAGATAAGAATAACTAGAGTAATTTGGGAGTTTACAAAGAGGCTCAGTTGCCAGTTTTTACATGGGTCACGTTCATACTCCGTGGGGCAGTGAAGTCTCCCAACCTGTGCTCACCTAGATTCCAGGAAAAGCACAGTCTTGAAGACCACAACGTGGTGAGGTCTCCTTCCCCACACAGGAGCAATTAGCCCAGTGAGAATCAAGGCTGCTTTTCTCCAGAGGAGGATAGTCATCTCATTGAGGGACTGAATTGCTCCTCAAGCATATGGATCACCCTGGAGCTACAACACCAGGACTGAGATAAGAATGGACTGGACTATGGCTCAGCTCAGCTCATTCTTAAAAGGCAGCTTCAGTCCTCTGTGAGTGAGCCAGTCCCAACCCTCGTAGTGGTTATTCTAGCTAGTCTTCCTATTCTCCCTTATTATCCAAAGCTGCCTAATCAACCTGACTATGCCCACAATGACACATTCTGAAATTCCTTACCTGTGATATGAATCAAGAACGTGCTTCCAAGTCCATGGTAGAAGCAAGCTGATGCGTCCGTTTCCTCTTTAAGGGGCTTCATCAGACTCTAACAGGACTCAGACAGACTTAGAGAGGGCCTAGTTATCCTAGGAAGACCCAGCCTATGATCAGGGTATGGGAACATTCAGCCTCACCTCCCAGTCTCCAAGGTGGAGAGGGTTCCTGGAGATGAAGTTCAACTACATGGCCAATTATGTATCAGTTCACCTACAGAATGCAGCCTCATATAAAAATTCTGGACACTTGGATCACGAGATCGTCCTAGTTGATGAGTATATGGATACACCAGAAGGGGAGGGTGTACCTCGGCTCCACAGACACCAAAGTCCCTGCCCCGGGGACCCCTCCAGACCTTGCTCTACGCATCTCTTCATCTGACTGTTCACTTTTGTCCTTTATAAGAAAATAGTAACAGGAAGTAAAGCGCTTCCCCAAAATCTGTGAGTCATTTTAGCAAATGATCACACATGATGGGGGTGTGGGAAACACCAACTTGTAGCCAAATCAGACAGTGGGATGGGCCCCTTGGAGGGACCTCACTTGCTATTGGCATCTGAGGTAAGGGCAGTCTTGTTGGAGACTTTGCCCTTCAGCTTGTGGCATCTGACACTAATTCTTGGTTAGTGTGAGAACTGACTTGAGCTGTAGGACACCCAGTTGGAGTTGGAGGATTGGTATTGGAACTCAGTGTAGCATTCAGTTCCTTAGGGTTTTCCATTGGAAAGTCAATGGCAGAAGAAATAGCCACTTCCTCTGAATGACCAGCCATAAAGGAGCATAAAATGTGGACCAGGCACAAGAAGCCAGGTACCCGGGTGTTAGCATCCCTGCTGCCTCTAACCCAGAGCAATACCTTGCTTATGGCCCTGACAGCTCAACTACATATCAGAATACCTGATAAGTTTTAGAACATCAGATTGCCCATCTCTATCCTTCATAATCAAAATTTTTGAAAGTAGTGTCAGTATTTTTAATTAATACTTTTAAAAGTCTTCCCCCAAGTGATTTTGAAGCAATTAACAGCTAGTTGATGAAGTCAGGTTTGTCTTTGAAGTATCTATGATAAGAACAGTTTGTCTGATAGTAAATCTATTAAATCAGACATTCCACTAGAGAGGCCTGAGAACCAGTATTTTTAACAAGTATTGAAGGTGATTCTTACCACCACAAAATTGTGGAGTAAGACCAAGAGCAGTGGTTCTAAAGCTGTGCCTCTGGGGCCAGAATCACCAGCAGCACTTGTGCCACCTTGGAATGTCTCTATCCCAGACCTACTCAATCAGAAACTCTGGGTGGGGTCCACAAATTCAAGATTTAACAAGCTCTGCAGCTGCTCTAATGCACTGCAGCTTAAAAATCATTGAACTGGAGAACCTTGAAAGGTCTAGACAGAATTAAGACTAGAAAATTTCATTCTAAATCTTGCATGGGAAATTATGTTCTATATATTCTGTAGATTCCATTACACAGTCTTTGCCGGCAATCTCATAGCCAAGTTTCCCTGCAGGCTCTGATGTGGTTTACTTTGACCCTCAGGTCAATCCCAAGACCTTTTTCTCCATCAAGACTGACAGAAGGAGGACTTCCGGGAAGATGGCGACCAGGTGAGCAGCAAGGGAGCAATCCTCCTTAATAAACACCACCAGCTCGAGACAGACTTGGTGAGCGTGAATGCCGGGACCTCGGCTGGGAAGTTCAAACTGGGCGTATTTCTCTGAGATGCCGGGGGAGATGCGGTAGGGCGGACCAGGCTGCCGTGGCGAGACGTGGGAAAGCCCCACACGCTGGGAGCCAGGGACGATCCACACGGGGAGGAAGCTTGGCTCGGTCCAAGTGCCCTGGGGGCACAGCCAGCTCGGTCCCTCCCGCCTCCCGAGCCGGTGCAGCTTTCCGGCGACTCCCGACAGAGATCGGCTTTTTAGCGGCGGAGACGCCCGGCAGTCCCACGTTTCACGCGCATCGGGTGGGCAGCGCAGAAAGCCCCAAAGGATAAACAGGCACCTTGGAACCTTCCTGCCTGCAGGGACTCCAAAAACGGGTGAGCTATCTGCGCTCGCAACCAGATCACCGAGTGGGGGAGGAGATCCATCCCTATACCTGCAGGGAATCCTGGGAGGGCGGGGGAGCGGTCTTACACACCTCACCCAGGTCACTAGGTAGGGAGTATCTAACCAATATCTGTACAGCCTTTTAAGCGGAACTCTCAGCAGAAAGCTTAAGGGACATTCCCCCAAAGAAAAGTCATTGGAGCAATCTCTGCAGCAGACCTTTGCCTGCTGAACTGACTGGGGAATCTACCGCTCAATATTTTGAATTAGATACCCAAAAAAGGGAAGACAGAAGAACAAATCTCAGCAGAAAGCTTAAGGGACATTCTCCCAAAGAGAAGGAATCATTGGAGCAGCCTTTGCAGCAGACCTCCGCCTGCTGAACTGCCTTTGGAATTTATAGCTCCACATTTTGAATCTGATACCCAAAAATGGGAAAACAGAGGAACAAAACGCAGTCTCAAAACT
>PVLD010034888.1:0-12273 GCA_004027595.1 Dinomys branickii | reverse complement strand
CCAACATCATACTAAATGGACATAAACTGAAAACCTTCACTTTAAAGTCAGGAACAAGACAAGGATGTCCATTGTCACCACTCCTATTCAACATAGTTCTGGAAGCACTAGCCAGAGCAATCAGACAAGAGAGAGAAATAAAAGGAATAAGGATAGGAAAGGGAGAAGTCAAACTATCACTATTTGCAGACGACATGATGCTATACATGGAGGACCCCAAAAACTCCACAAGGAAACTCCTGGAATTAATTGACAAATTCGGCAGCGTAGCTGGATACAAAGTCAACACCCAAAAATCAATAGCATTCCTGTACACAAACAACAAACAGACTGAGAGAGAAATTGAGGAAACCATACCCTTTACAACGTGGATTTCAAACTCAGCAGCGGAAGTGGGCCAGGAAGGGGCTCCAGGTGAGCAGGAAGCAGGAGGAGGGGCTGCAGGAATACAGAGCGCATGCGCCACCTCCTCAGTGGCCGCCATTGCTAAACGTGGAAATACAGGCCCAATATTAACAGATGGCCGATTGTGAATTGAGCCTACAAACGTGGACTTATAAACTACATACATAAAAAATAAATAAAAACTAAATATATACATTTATAAAATAAGGCTCTTTTTAAAATTTTTAAATACTACATAGGCCAGACAGTATTCATCACACTGAGTCCACAGTTACCAGTTTGAATGCGATATTGAAATAAGGGTAACCACAGTCACTAACTCCACGAGCCAAAACTTTGGTCCACACTCTGTACCTTTTCTGCCTGTTGGCCAGGAGTCACACTGCATGTTGTTGCTTTCTCATCACAAGTTACATCCCTCCTGCTCAGTGAGGTTCTAGGTTTCTCCTGAGTCATGGCTTACCATGGTCTCCCTGCTCTTCTGGATGTTTCCATCAAAAGGCATTTTATAGGTACTCACTCCCCGTGCAAGAGGGCATACTTCTGGGCAACAGATTGCTTAGGGTGGAAAACAAAGACTTCCCCTGTGAAGTTTTCTTTTTTCTGTTTCGAAGGATGCCCCCCCCATCCATAAGGGTGTGATTAACATGTAGATGGGAGCCTCACTTTCAAAATGCTTCTTGCCCAACAGACAAAGCCTTAGAGTAGTTTTTAAGAATCCAGCGCATTCTTGCCCAACCAAGTGTGGAGGTACATGTATTATTACTGTAAATACACCAACCTAATTGGTGTTTAATTCGTATTTCCCACTTTCCCTCACGTCTTCTGTTGGAGTAAACACATACCCCTTTGAGACTGTCCATGTAGGGTTTTCATTCCAGAATGCCTAGGGAAGAACTACATGACCCAGTTGGCTGATTAATAGTAATTGTTAATGATTTTAAATATCAATTTGGAGACAGGTAAGAATCTGCTGTCTCAATCCTCATCGAAATAACAGTGAAGGCATTTGTTTAGGCATAAACCCAAAGGAGCAACAGAATTATGAGATGGCAAGTACTACATTTTTGAAATTGAAGCACAGAAAGATTAACACTAAATGACTTAGCAACCTCAGAACAAGAACCCTAGGGAAAGTGAAACACTGGTCACATTATACCATAAACTTCCACAGCCTTGGGGATTGGCAGCACCCAGGAACTCTTGAACTGAGTGTGAAAGCTGCACTAAAAACACAGAGGATTGGCTCGCAGCGTGATTAAGCAGCAATTAAAACCCCCATCCTGCCCTGGAGACTTACTCTCTGGAGAGGATATGGGGGACTCTAAGACCCAGAGGACACCAAACTGGATCAAGGGCAACAGGGCCATGCTTGGAGGTATAGAGATTACAGGAACACACACCAAGGGAAATGCAGAGACCCCAGACTTTCTGCCCAGCTCCCAAAATGCTGACAGCCAGGATTTTACTGCTTGGGAAAGAGATTGGAAATACCTTCTCTCGGAGAATTCAACCCTGCCCACATAAAAGAACTGATTTCCCTCCTCACTCTGTATGCAGGGGTCCTGATCCATAGATTCACCCAACTGTGAACCAGAAACACTGGGGGGAGGGATACAACCGACGTGAACATCACAGATTTTCTTGTCATTATTCCCTAAACAATACAAGATAACAACTACGGGCAAAAAATGTGCCCTGAATCAGGTACAGTGAGCAATTTGGAGATGATTTTAAGTACCCAGGAGCACACGCATAAAGCTAGGCCTCTTTGTAGATGGCGCCTGTGGGTGCTGGTATTCGTGATGGTCTGGAGTCGCTCACTTGCAGATACCAAGGACAGCTGTGTATACAAAGGGAAGTCCTGATAAGCCCCCGTCTACAGATGTGTTAATTCTGTACATTTCTGTCCTCCGTAAACTCTCCAGGGTGCATTGTATGCCTACTATTTTTAAAGTCTGGACAGGGCCTCTTGTTCTGATTTCCTACTTCTGAGGCATGGAAAGTGTCAGAGCAAGGCCCACCTCCATGCCCACCATGAGTCCAGACGGCTTTCCTGGACTCCACTCTTACGCAGCTGAGATATTCAGAATGACTTGAACATCAAGAGTGGAATGGGAAAGGGAGGCAGGAGAGGGAGACGGAGGCAAAGCAGTGACAGAAGACCTCTCCTCAGCACCATCAACACCCTTGCTGAGAGGAACTGACACCAGCAACCACAAAAGAGAAGGCAGGAAAGATGCTCTGGAAATTAACAAATAAAATAGCAGAAACAGAAACCTTAAGGGAAGGTTGGAAAATCACATCAAGACAATATCCCTGGACGAAGAGCAAAAAGGGTCGGTGGTGAAAACAAAGGAAAGGCTGGGGTGGGACTGTGTGGGAGAGCATTTACTCAGCGAACGGGATGCGCTGGACTGGACTCCTAGAGCAGCACAGGAAAAAGAGAGAGACGAAATCCAAATTAGAGAGTAAAGTCAGTAGTTGGAGAAAATGGCTGATATAAAACCATCTGTAAAATAATTTAAGAGACAAAGGTGCGGTGGCTCCCACCTATAATCCTAGCACTCAGGAGGCTGAAACAAGAGAAACACAGTGAGTTCAAGGCCGGGCTGGACCACAATAGTGAGACCCTCTGCCCCCAAAATAGTGAGACCCTGTCTCGAAAAACAAATAATAAATACATCAATAAAAGAATTATCCTGAACTAAAAGCCATTAGTTCAGACTCAGAGGCTGAGGCAGGAAGATTATAAGTTTGAGGCCAGCCTAGGCAACATATCAAATTCAAAGCCAGCAACCCAGATTATATTTTGAGACCCTGTCTCAAACAACCTAACAGTAGCAATAATAACAGTGACATAAATTTCTGCTGGGTGTGATTATGCCACCCTAATCAAGAGGCTGAGGCAGAGGAAATCACAAATTAAGGACAGCCTGAGCAATTTAGGATGACCCTGTCTCAAAATAAAGGGCTGAGGGTACACCTCTGGGCTACATGAGGGCCTGGGGTCAATGCCCAGAACAGAGAGAGAAAGAGAGAGAGAAAATGGGTTTCACACAGAGTGAGCATCAGTACCACCCTGGCCCGCCAAGAAGAAGCCTGGAGAAAGTGAGAGTGACACCCTGAAAATACCACAGGAATGAGGTTCCCGGCCCGAGGTGAGCGTGTGAGAAAAGCACTAGCTATATCCCTGGTCCCCCAAAATGGTAGGAAGAATACATTCTAAAAGAATGATTAAAAAACAGGCGTGGTGGAACAAGCCTGTAATCCCAGTGCTCAGGAGGCTGAGGCAGGAGGACCACTGCAAATTCAAGGCCAGCTAAGAGCAAGATTCTGTCTCAGAACACCAAAAAAAAATCATTATTACATATCATGTACTATACATAATTATACTGTTGTACTTTTATACAGCTGGGAGCGTAGCAGATCTGTTTTTGCCAGGAGTGCCACAAATATGAGTAACATATCATGCTAGGACAGCACAACATCACCAGCAGTAGGAAATTTTCAGCTCCATTACAATCTTCCGGGACCACCATGGTACATGTGGTCAATCATTGGCTAAAATATTATGTAGTACAAGACCACATTTTCTCACCTTGCACTGATTAACAGAAAACAAGCAAAAGCTATGCTCTGCCAAAATGAGGAAACCAAGGGAGTAAGCGTAATGCCCCCACAGCAGGTGTTGTGGTGTGTGCCTAAAATCTCAGCACTCTGGGAGGCTGAGGCAGGAAAGTTGCAAATGCAAGTCTAGCCTGGCAATGTAGCAATTTAGCTAGATTCTGCCTGGAAAAAAAAGAATAAAAAGGGTTGGTGATGTAACTCAGTCCAAAGGCCCTGGGTTCAATTCCTAGCACCACAGAAAAAAACCTTACAGTTTAGTTTAAAGATCTTCATTGCTTTGGTCTTTCCCTTCCAGAACCAAGTAGAACTTCATTCCATAAAGAAGGAGGAGAGTTTGGTTGGATAGACAGAAAAGAGCTGAAGAACACAGAAGTCACAAGTGGATTGGTCACTTCAGAGTTACCATCCTCATGTGCTGGACAGCAGGAAACAGAACAATAGGAAAATAACTGATGGATTAATGTCAGGCTATCAGTTAGCTTTCTATGGAAGGATTAAGGCAAGGGAATCTCATTATCACGGCAATCAAAATGGGCCTGTTTGGGAAGTGTGCTGTTTACCTCTCTAATCCTGATTTCTCAGAAGGTCAGATAAACAGCAGTTTCAGTGACGGGAGGGTTAGCAGGAGTGACTCCATTTTGAAAGTCAGTGCATTCTGCTGAGGCCCAGGGCTGGGGCTCAGCTGAAACAACAACCTCCTAATTTTTAACTGAACATTTTTAAGTTGCAACTTCTACTCTATTTTCATGTGCAAATTCCTGTCATCAATTCAGCCACTAATAGTTCCTGGCATGGAGTAGCTGTTAAGCAATGTTTGGTTTTTGAACACACAAATATATGTTGCAAAATAACGTATTCTCATTCATCACAAAATTTGAAATAAAATACTTTCACCTTCCTATAAGGTCTTTGATAGTGTTATTATTCATATCCATACAGCCTTTTTTCTTTTCTTGAGACAGGATCTGTGTCCTTCAGGCTGGCCTTGAACCCACTAGGTAAAAACCTAGTGGAGATAAGCAGCCTAGCCTTGAACTCACAGTGATCCTCCTGCCTCAGCCTCCTTAGTGCTGGAATTACAGGCATGCACCTCCAGGTACAGCCTTATATTCTTATTATTGCCCATTGGTGAAAGTCTTCCTTTACATTTCCTTAGTACATCATTAGTGCCTTTGTGTTTAAAAAAAACCATGATTAACAGGGCTGGGAGTGTAGCTAAGAGGCAGCACACTGGCCTGTATGTGCAAGACGCTGGATTCCATCAACAGCACCTAAACAACACAACAACAAAAAGAAAAAATTTAACACAGTTCCAAGCACTGAGGAAAACATTCAGTAATAATAGCTTTGGCGGGGCGTGTGACTCAAGCATGGAAGCATTCTAAGCATGTGCAAGGCCCTGTGTTCAATCCCCACCACCACACAGAAGAGGAATCATTAACAACTTCCCTCATGAGACACCAGCTCCTCTCCTTCCTGGAGAGAGGTTTAGACGAAGGGGTTCAGAGAAGCACAAAGCCAGCTCTGCTCAGGCCCGCGCCATACATCAGGCTGAGGGATGGTGCTGTCTGGCCTGACCTCAGCAGGGCGCAGATTGAACCAGGAAGGGGGTGGGCTGAAGAGCTAGCAGGAAAAACTGGGTCCCCTGGAATCATTTCTTCAATTGTACTGGAATGCTATAAATTTCTAGAATGCCAGACACACCCAGGTTCCAATGCAAGTACAAAAACATTCTCCATCGCCAAATCCAAATTATTTTTGTATCCGGTGCCATTTGAGATTGTGGCCTGTCCTTCCCTTTCCCTCAGAGGAGATAAGCAGGAATCAGCTGAGCAGTCTCAGTAACTAGAAAAAAGAAAAGGGATTAATGGAGTTCCAGGAAATGGGGCAGGCTCGCAGGGGACTGGTAAATAGCAGAATTCTGTTGGGTGTCACATCTCCCGCTCAGTCGGCGACTTATGCAAGAGTGTGAGTAACTGCTTACCTCAATTTCACTGTCAGGTGAGAACAGCTTGTCCTTCCTCCTTCCTAGCATGCTGTGGAATCTTAAAAGATAGCATCTGAAGATGCATAAATACTTGCAGAAAAAGAGATACCATAGAAACAGGATACTATCCCCCTACTCTGGCGTAACATATATTTTCTTCAGACACAGTACAAACAAACTTCTTCTGTTACAGACCCAAAAACTGTGGAATTTTGGTCTGCCTTGTGAGTAAATCTCTTTATCAAGAGCTTCAGGGAATGTAAAATTAAACCTTCGCTTGCGTACATTTACCCAATTTCAATAAACATTACACATAGTCAAGCGAGAGGCATCTTTGTTGCTAAATGTTACTGGCCAGGGAAAAGCTGAGAGGTAGAGCCCAGGCTAACACACGCAAGGTCCTAGGTTTTATGACGACATCAGAAAGCATTTTGTCCTTGGGCCTTCCCTGGTCACCCCCCGCATGGTGCTGGGAATGGAACCCAAGGCCTCCTCCGTGCTAGGCAAGAGCTCTACCTCTGAGATACACCTCAGCCAGCCAAAGACTTTACCCAAGACACAGGACTAACCATTTACCAATGGTGTATAAATGTTCCCAGAGGCTTGGAGGAAATAGAGAAGTATACCATAGCTGTAAAGGTTTTTTTAGAATCTAACTTCATTTTTAATTTTTCAGCCAGTGGTCTTTTCAAAAGATAGTTTAAATAAACTTATCTAATGGGCAAATGCAAAAGATAAAGCACTTTACTGACTGGTAGGGTTGGATGTAAGACATTGAAATTTTAACTTCTAAACTACAAATTTAGACGTATTGATCCCAATGGCAAAATTACAGGGAGATTCCATGGGGAGTGTTAAAGATAGCTAAGTAAGGTTGTCAGAGTACCAAATGTGTTGGGAGCTAAATGCCAACTCTAATTGTTAGTCATTTCTACAATTGTGTTGGAGGGAAAGAATTCCAAAGTCACGTGTGGTCCCAGTAATCCAGGACACTCGGCAGGGCAGGGTGGAGCAAGCCTGTCATCCCAGTGCCCGGAGGCTGAGGCAGGAGGGTTGCAAGTTTGAGCCTTGCTTGGGCAATTTAGTGACTTAGAGAGCACCTGTCTCAAAACCAAAGGAAAGAAAGAAAGAAAGAAAGAAAGAAAAGGAGAAGAGAAGAGAAGAACCCCCAAAACAGGCAGGGGACATAGCTCAGTATGAAGACTCTGGGTTCAACCCCCAGTACCAGGATGGGCATGGGGGTACTGTGATCCACTAATAATGTAACGACATCTGTGCATATTCAGTCACTGGGAAAGTCAAATGTGTCTTCACATAGTAAAAACTCTCATTGTCAAGTATTACTGTCTAATTTAGGTGTTATTTTATTAGGGTTCTCCAAAGAAATGGAACCAATACAAAGACTTAGTTCCCTTCTCCAGAGAACCTCAGCCCTTTCTCCCTCAATCTTTCCTATTCTTCAACTCATTGGATGTCGCCCACTCCCAGCACAAAGGGGGATTGGCTCTATCCAAAGTCTACTGATCAAAATGTCCATCACATCTAAAGATCTTCAGGCAGGATCCAGATCCACGACTAAACAAAATCTGTGCCCTGTGGCCTCACCAAGTGGACCAACATACTTAACCACCCCAGCATGAAAAACTTTTCTTGCTGAGAATGAACTCGGTGCCAGCCCCACACTCTTGACTGGTCCCAAACCGAACCACATCACTGACTCTCACAGCGATGCCCAGGAGATGGGTTAGTATCCCAGATGAGTGACGCAGGCAGAGACGCCAAGCACCCTCCTCAGGCCAAGAATGAAGAGGTTTGTTGGAGACAAGGCAGATTCAAACCCTCGTCTATGGGCTCTCCCATCTAGAGCGCTTCATTCGAATCAAGCCCCAAACATCCCGCTGAAAAGGCAGTGAGGTGCTGACTCAGTATGTCCTTTCTGTCATGAGAAGACTGAGAGGTTCTGCCGGGAAAAAAACTCTTCCCATAAAAAATAAATTAAATCAAAATGTTGACCGCAGATCCTCCAATCTCACTTTTTCAGTCACATTTCCTCTCCTAGCCTCTGCACCACCTCCCAGAACTGGCACAGGCTGGCAGGCAAGCCTTTGGCGCACAGCTCTTTGGGGGACATTGAGCAGTCTGATTCTCCAAACCGGTGGTTGCTAACAGAGGAAGGGGCTCTTCACTGTCTGCCTCGTCAGTCCAGCGTCCATGTTCCAAGATGACCTGACAATTCACACCACGGAAAGGGCCAGAGGAAACTGTGTCCACATCACACGCAAGCTGAGCTGTCTCCCCCCACAACCGGCCATGGTCTTCGTTTCAAAGGCTTCCCTCTAACTTCCCTGCAGCTCCCCCACGCCAACACCTCAACATCCTGCCAGGATCCTAGGGGCGCAAGTCACCCCAGAAGACCACACCTAAGGTGGGCACAAAGAAGCACCCTTGAGGAAGACTTGCTGCCCACTGCCAAGGTGTGACCAGCAGACTGCCGAGGCACCTGCTCTTTCCGAAATCTCCCGTGGCTGAGCTCAGGTCCTTCCTAGGGAGCCCCATGTGCTGACTCAGCGAGGAATGTAAAGGCTGGGTCGTTTGGGGCCACTACAGGACAACACCGGTGGGCGGCGCTCTCTCCGGCGCTCTTGGCCAGGTCAGCGCAGCCCCAATCTGATGGCGGCACTGCAAAGCTGGTCTAGTGAGAGAGAGATAGGTCAAAGCAGTGGCCAAAATAATCAATTTCCCCTTCGTTGGATGTGTAGGAACACACTAGGCAGATACACCATGTAAACTCAGGGAGACTGGAAAGCCTGCCCATATAAGGAAGGGTGTACAAGCTGGACTTTCCACAGCCCCACGCTGCCCCGGCAGGCTCGGAACGCTGGAAACATTAATATTAGCCCACGTGTCAGGGTCCACCCTGAGAGCCTGCGACCGCCCCCTTTGCCCTCACCATAGCCCGCTGGTGCGTGGCGTCTGTATTCGTGTCCAGGGGCTGCCACAGCACAGTGCCTCAGAGCTGGCCAGTACTCCTTCACGGTGCCGCGGGCTGGAAATCCAAACTCACGGCACGCAGGGCCATCTCTCTGGGAAGCGCCGAGGACAGGTCCTCGCCTCTTCCTGGGATACGGTGGTGGCCTCAGCATCCAGGGCTTCCTGGCTCGCAGCTGCCGCATCGTGTTGTCCCGTGGCCTTCTGCGGTGTCTGCACTCGGGGTGCCCTTGCCTATGCCTCTTCCCTTCGTAGGACACTGGCGTATCACTCTGCCTTTTCCTTTTATCCTGCTCTTTGCTTTATTGTCATGCTTGGGTCTAACTGAGGTCCTTGCATATGCTCAACAAGCAACTACCACTAAGCTACAGCCCAGTCCTGACCTCATCTTAACTTGATTATGTTTACAAAGCCCTACTTCCAAGTATGACCACACGCACAGGTGTCAAAAGTTAGAAATTGAACACCACATCTTTTTGAGGGACATAATTAAACCCAAACTTTAGCCCAAGCTGAAATCCTTTTTTTACTTTTATTTTCAGTACCTAAGGATCCCTGAGCTACATCTCCAGCCTTTTATATTTTTATTTTTTAATTTAGAGACATGGTCTTGCTAAATTACCCAGGCTGGCCTCAAACTTGCTATCCTCCTGCCTCAGCCTCCCATGTAGCTGGAATTACAGCTATGTGCCTCTCCATCCAGCTCTACCTAAAACTTCTGCATTGGATATAATCCATGTATTTCTTGTTTACTGATGCCACTGATTTTTTTTTTTTTTTTGAGACTATGTCTCACTAAATCACGCACTTGCCCAGGCTGAGCTTCAACTTGCTTCTGCCTCAGCCTCCCATAGAGCTCGGATTAGACGCACGCTTGACTTTGATATCATGAACCAGAGACTTCAGGAAACACGCGTGCATATACTCACGTACACACACATACTCTGGCCTCCACCTAAAAAACTAACTGGTTAAGCTAGACTGAGAGCGAGACTACTTTAGAACAATTCTAACTTTAGTGCGACAATGTGAATAACCACATACCCCGAAATGGTGTAGCAATCTGAAATTCAGAATAATACATGGGCTGGGATGCAGCTTGTGGTAGAGTGAGAGCTGAATGTGCACTAGGTCCTGGGTTCAACCTCAGCACCAAAAAGAATAAATACATAGAACCATGATGTCCTGTTGACATTCATCATACCTAGTCTACTTGTCTGACCTAACTAAGCCCAGGGACTAATTTGAAAATGAATGGAATGCTGGGCCTGGGGCTACCTGCCTGCAGTCTGAGCACCGAGAGAGGCTGAGCCCACTTTGAGGAACTGAGCGTCATGGCGGGACCCTGTCTCAAAATAAAAGAATGAAAAGGAATGGAATATAGTTCAGGAATTGAGCAACCCTGGGTGTGATCCTGCCAGGACTGAGAAAAAAGAAAAGGCAAGAACAGAGAAAGTGTATCGAAGAGGCTTTTTTCTTCTTGCACACAATGTAAATACTGAAGATTTATGAGCTTTCTGGTACAATATAAATTTCTCCGTATGTAAGAAACTCAGTGCACTCCCGAGGCTTGTAGTGGAGCTATTTTTCCTGCAGTGCGACAGAATCCACCAATCACCTGGTCGCTCTGGTCAGGGTATATTGTTGGCCATGGAATAAAAGCTGTGAGTGACCTCGCTTTATCCTTTCAAAACTGAGTTACCAGTCATAAATTAAGTTCGTTCTTCAGGTTGCATACAAAGCCAATGCTCATGGGAAGCACTTTCAGTGTCTGATTCTAGTGATATTTCCTTCAAAGCATGTCACTGTGGGCTTGGAGAACTGTGTTCTGAAGCACTCCCTCATGACAAGTCAGCTCACTGAGTTTCTGCTTGCTGTTCCAAAGTTCAACCAAGCCATGACATGTTTTGCTTTTCTTTAATAGAAGAACCTGGAGATTCTACAGGGTGTGGTGCAAAAATGTTTGTGGCTGGGTGTGGAGGTGCACACCTGTAGTCCTAGTACTGCACTGGAGAGGCTGAGGCAGGAGGACTACTGTAAGTTGCAGCCAGCCTGGACTATGTCATAATTGAAGCCCAGACTGAACTACTTAGGTAGACCCTGTATCAAAAGGCAAATAAAAAATAGTTTGTTATTGGATGCAAATGCTATCACTCTTCAGTATGTTTCCTACAGCCTTTATTAGATTGTCCTAATCTAAAATGACAGGTGATCTGTAAGATCAAGAACACCTGAGAGAAGCCATTCATTATTTTGATACTTATGGGCTAGTTGATCAACAAATATCATCAATTAACAGGAGTGCTTATTTTCACTCCTCAGACCTGTGTGTTTTAATGATTGGCAACTTTGGATATTGCTTACAGCTGGAAAGAAGATCATGAATTGATATTCTGGAGAAAAATTCATGAAAGTATTTTTCACTGGTTGATTATTCTTTAGTTTTCTAGGTTTTCATTTCATTGCTTTATGTCTGGACCGGACTGCTTGGATGTGACACCTGGTTGTGAAATCTCTCACTGGTAACGTGAACTTTGGGCAATAGTAGCAACAGCCCTGTGCCTCAGCCTTCTCACCTGCGAAATATGGATGATGATTGCACAGGGAAGATGAATGGGCACATCTCAGGGGATTGTGCGAGTATTTTAAAAGTTGGTACATATGAAGCACTCTCTTCCTAACCTGTCTCTCCTTTCTCCCACTTGACCTCTGAAGTGGGAAACAGAGATGTTCACTAAACCACAGAAATGTGTCATTTGACAAATATTGATCTAGATATAGTGGCAGCTCAGTTCATGAACTTAATTCTTTCCATGCTTCTGGTCAGAGAAACAATTAAGTTTGTGAACCATGATAAGACTGTATAGCCAATAGAAACCAACAAGTGTTCACACCTTGGAGTAACGTTAAAAACAACAACAAAAATCACACTTAATAAGTATTCTGCCAGAGCAAGGCCCTGTTGGGGGTGGGGTGGGGGGTTGTTTCAAATCATCTCACACATAACAAAGAAAATATGAGGAAGGACTTTTTTATTTTTATTTATTTTTTTTCGTTTTTTTATTTTAAAAAAATAAAAGTACAAAAACATATTGACAAACAGACACCAATTAGCATAAAAAATAGTACAATCACAACTAATCTATAGACAAGGTGATATGGTCTCAACAGTGGTTATTGCTTTATCCATTGATATCTTCGAAGTGTAAATATATAAACCCATATACAGACATGCAAATTTAGTCAGACAGTTAATCCTCTCA
>PVLD010034887.1:0-12274 GCA_004027595.1 Dinomys branickii | reverse complement strand
CTTCATGACAGAACACTTCCTCTGCCTCAGCAGATGGCCCTCTTTCCAAGCAGTCTTTGTTACAACAGTTCTCATACAAAAAGGCCATGTGGACTGCTTTCTGCTGTTTCCACCCTTTCTGATCACTTCCTTGCCTCCCTAGAGGCCATTTGTAAAGCCAAGACTAGGATATAACAAGAAAAGAGTCTGGAAAAGAACTGCCTGGATCCCAAGTCCTTTTAGTTTTGTACTGTTGCAGCTTCAGTGGTTTCCACTGGTTAATGCTTGAAATTGATTTGAACCTTACATATTCTTAATTATTAACAGGCTGTAATTTGTTAAATGCACTGTAGTGAACAATAACCCCCCCAAAAATTGTTTCATAAACAGAGGAAAAGGGCATGAGAACCAGAAAGGCAAAAGTCTCCTACTTTTCTGCAAACCACCTGGAATGTTGTATAATTCTGGGTTTGGGGCATCAAGTAAGACATAAACTTGAGCTGAGCAGGCAGCTGAAATTACAGAGAATCAGGGGGAAGAGTCGAATGACAAGTTAAGGTGAGTGGTACAGGAGAAAAAACTTGGATACACACTAGAAATGACAATCTATGGAAGACACCAACAACCAAGGTTAAAAGAAGTGGGAAACTGTATTCAGTTGCAGTGTGGTAAAGCATTAGCTTATCCATTAGGCAGTCAGCAGAGGTGACTATCCGCAGAGGTGGTACACACTAAAGCAAGCATAGCCAATGCAAAGCAGACTGCCTGGGAGATACCACCAAACACCAGTGTCTCTGAGACCACACTGGCCTGGACTCTGCAGCTTATCCATGCCTACAGACAAGGCCACCAGACTTTTGACGGATTATCACTCTTGCTCATTACAGGAAATTAATCTCCACATGTGCATCTTGTATGGCCTAATCCATTTCTGCAGGGAATTCCTTGGCCTGCAAGGAGGAAGATTCAGAAATGATCCTACAAAGGGTAAAACTGTCTTCCAACCATAGGCCTTATCTGCAAACTCCTGTCTTTCAAGGTCCCAGTAAGGAAGAGGACAGCAGAAAAAAAGACTCACTCCCCGTCTGTCAGACAGAAAGGCAAAGAAACAGCTAACCTATTTGCCCTCCTTCCACTTATCTGCCCCTCCTCCTTTACCCCATCCCTAAGCACCTCTTTCACCGGCCACCTGTCAAAATAAAGCAAGTCTCAGATCTTTCAAAAACTGACACTGCAAAGAGGCCTTTGGATGATTTCTTTCCAGGACCTGTTGAAAGATAAAAGATGAGGCACACAATTTAAAAGGCGAGACTGTACCCTCCCAATCACAAAGCTCAAAGCAGACAAACCGTGGAAGCCAATGACACAGGAAACGCCCTTTGACCAAAGACAGACACTGGGCAGAGCAGAGTTATTTTCAATAAAGAATAGGAAGCTGAATTAAACCATTTCACAACTAATAGTCATAGAATCATTTCATTGTGAAAAAGTGGAAGAGGAGGGCGCAGGCAAGGTTATGACGAGCCTCTCCTTTAAGAAACAATGACACTGCTTTCTAGGAAGTTCTGTTTGGAGGACAAATGCTTTAGGAAGGGTTTTGTTTGGGTTTTCTTTCCTTGTTTTGTTTTTACAAGTAAGACGCCCAGCCATGTGGGAAACCATCCACCAATCAAAGGACAGAAGAACCACAAGAACAGGCCCTGCCCCTTCAAACAACTAAGTGTACTCTTCCCTAGGTTTTGTATTCCCCACCCCAGACCCCAGCCCACTGCTTGTTTAGCTGTTTCTGGGAACACTGCTGCACTAGGATTTTAGAAATCAAGTAGATACAGGTTCCTGGCAAAAGCTGATAAATGTGGGAAATACTAGGGAAAAATACTAGGCAAAAGAATGAAACAAACAACAAAAAACTGAACCCTTTGAGCTAACTCCCTGGCTTAAACTTCAGATATCCTTCCCTTCACCTTCCCCATACAGCTGTAAGAGAAGCACTTTGTGTATGCTTAAGACTAGGCTTTAGGTACAAAGGGAAGTTTCCTTTTCTGACACTATCTGCAAGTAAAAAGAAGTCTATAATAAAATCGATTTTTAAGGAACTCATCCAATAGAAACCTAATATATAAAAAAAGAAGATGACTATTGCTGAGTTCCAATATAAAACCAATCCCAGGGCTGGGAATATAAGTCAGTGGTAAAAGCACAGAGCATTTGCCTAGCCCTTGGTTACATGCTCAGTCACACACACACACACACAAAATAACCTAACCATCTGTATGTGGTTCATATAATAGATTATGGTACACGGACTTAAGGGAAAATTATTCAGTCATTTCAAATTTTTGCATTGAATGACAGAAGCATTTTTTAATTTCATGTTTAAAATAGCAGCTATACCAAGTCATATACATAGCAATTTAAACCATGTAAAACATATGCATGTGAATAGTGAATGGACCATGATACGCAAAGGACATAGAAGTTACACTTTGCTGTGGTTATTATATCATCTCTTCAACTGGAAAGCATTTGACCTACTATAAACCATATTTGCTGGAGGCCAAATGACACTGTTACAAGTCCTGACAGCAGAACTATTAAGCAAGGCAGAGAGGGGGAAAGGGCTGGAGAAGATGCTATCTGGATTCCCTAAATCATTTCACTTCTAAGATCCCAAGGCACAGAATGGAGATGTGACTCAGCGGTAGAAGCACTTGCCTAGTATTTGTGAGGCCCTGGGCTCCATCTCCAGCACTGCAAACCATCCTTTTTTAAGAACGGAAAGATCTCAATTATTTTCAGCACACTGCCCTCACTTCCCCAGTTTCTCACATTCAGGTGGTAGTATTTGCAGTTATTATGCTGTTGGTAGCTATTTACAAGGTCTCTGAGTTACAGACCACAAAAGATGAGTTCACATAAGGGACACATTTACCACTAAAGATATGAAGAGTTTGATTGTTTACAACCTAAAGCCCTAACACAGCACCATGGATCTGATTGACTGAATTTCTCAAAAGTTCTTTCTTAGGGCTTTAAGGAAGATCAGTAGAAGAAATGGTCACGTAAAATCATATTAACAACACTGGTTATTACCCTGTTTAATGTCTTTTACAGAAGAACCTACCATAGTAAGTTCTTTCTAGATTTAGCAACACCAAGAAAATTATCTTGCCTAAAGTAGTGTTATATTTCTTTCTATCAGATAAGAAGAAAAATATATAGCCAGTTGGGTGTCCTGCTTTACTTTAGCTACCTGGAAGCTAACAGCTAACAGCTATCTGTAACAGCCTTGGTTTTAAAATTCTTTCATCCATTTAAAATTTATTCCAAAGCCATGTGTGGTAGCACACACCTATAATCCTAGCACTTGGGAGGCTGAGGCAGGAGGATCACCTGCAGTTCAAGGCCAGCCTGGGATATGTAGTGAGTTCGATGCCAGCCTGTACTACATACTGAGACCCTTTCTCAAACACAAAACAAAAAAATTTACTCTATTCTTCCTCTATTTTTTCTGTACATTAAATGAATCAACCCACATAATGTGTTCAAAATAAGTCCAGAGTAAGTACTCAGTAAATACTTTTTTGTGACTTAATTAACTGCTATGAAAATAATAACAATTATCACTGGAGAACTACAACTGAATATGGACAGAATAGACAAGTAGGGTTTATACTTAGATTTTTAAGTCTGGGAAGAAAATGATATGATTTTAAGTTTCAAGCCATGCCAGATTTTTAAAAATTAAAAGACATATGGTTCAAGAATCAGTTACCAGTTCCTTACAAACTGCATCCCTGATATTTGAGAGAATAACAGATTTCCATTAGTAAAGTAATGAGAGGGCTGATGAAATCATGTTAGTCTCTTCCCTTTTTTTAACTGGGAAAAATGATCAATATTGACTGATTAAAAGAAAACAAATATTAGGAATGGAAAAGAAAAAAATATGAGATGAGAAGGCCCAAGTCAAGATTACAACAAATTGTTTAAAAGGGAACACGAGCTTGAAGTCAACTGCTTCAGCAGAGAGAATCGAGTACAAGTCAGGGAACTAAACTTCCAGTATTAAAAGAAATCTTCAACACTTTACATTTACGAAAAGTAAAATGTCCTATTAGTATCTTACTATGATCAAGGTTTTCCTTCATTTCAAAAAAAATGACTACCACAACTGAAATATTTCCAGAAAAAATTACTAGTCCCTTTAAAACTACCTGTATGCCAACCAGCCAATACTTTCTCCAACAAGAGCATACGCTAATAAATATACATTATATAAGTTCAAAGTTTAACATAACTCTGATGGCACATCTAGTGACTGTTGAAAATAGTGAAAAACTCCTTTATGATCAATTAAAAAGAACACTTTAAGCTTGAAGCAATTTATATTTGAAGCAATTTATATTTGGCAAAATGTAAGATTTAAATCTACATTTCTTAAATGTCACCCTGGGAACCCGCAAAGCACTGGCATAACTTTGAAGCATATAGCAGATTCAAAGACATTTCTGAAATTAATAACTGCGCCAAATACAATCATTTCCCTTTATTCTCAGTGATCAGCTTTCATTCCTCTTACATTAAAAACACTTCTCAATTTCTTTAGTTGTTGTTCCTTTGTGCAAAATAAGAGGATACACCAGCTGCTAAGACTTGAAGAAGGAAAACAAATATCCTATCCTGACAGTACAGTTGCCATTAGTCTCTCACGTTAATATGGTCAATTACAGAAATGCCTTCCATAAATTTGACTAAGTGGAAAGAATATGGACTGAATTATACAGTGTTTTTGAAAGAAATGCATATGTACTTCAAATACAAAATGAACCCAGGAAGTACTGACAACTCAAACTCTAATAAAGGGAGATGTTTTTGTAATGAACACAATGGTTTCAATTCAAATGACGGTACCTGCAGTGTTTGGGCACAGCGTCTTCTCTTATACCGGTGTTAAACATCTCCTAATATCAGAATTTACACCAATGCTTTGGTATGCAAACCCCTTTGTTACCCGCCCAACAAAGATAATAAACTTGTTCATCCCCAAAATTTCATTGTATTTTACTTCATTGTTGACCTTAGAAACAACCAAGAAAATCTCACGACTCCAAGAAAAAAACTAAGAGGCCAGGTGTGGTGATATATGCCTGTAATTTTGGCACTTCGAAGACTGAGGCAGAAGGATCGCCCCCAAATTTGAAGCCAGGGCAGTGGCTTACGCTGTAAACTCAGCTACTACGGAGGCTAAAAGAGGAGGGTTCTAAGTTCAAGGCTGGGCTTACTATAGCTCAGTGTAAATGGGAAAGGACTTCTCTGTTCTATTAGAAACTCGCACAGTTTAGCCTGTATCATATCATGAGTGTTTCATAGCAGACAGATCATTTGAGTGATTTGAGAAACACAAGACCTCTACTCTCAATCAGGAAATGTATACTTATAGCAACAGCAAACCCACAAAACTGTAAATAGGATATATAACATAATCATATTTAAATTTGTATTTTAAGCAGGACACACCTTAAACTTCATAATTAAAGATTTGTCCCTTTCACATGAACTTGTGCATGTAATTTACTACTATGCAGTTAAGTCACTGCATTAAATGAAGAGCCTGGGGCTTCAGGCTTTGTCACTAAAATGTAGTGCAATGACCCTCCAGAACAGGAGGGCTCTGGATGAGCACAGAGCCCAAAACACTTCCTTACAAACCAGAAAAACTGGGAATACTAGGATCTCCAGGCAACTCTGGTACCAGTAAGGTAAAACTGTGAGGTATGTGAACTGGTGTCTGTGCATACTTCAGCCTGAGTTCCACACAAGCACTTAGAATTTCTGAACAGTCTAACAAATAGAGACCTGCTTCAACTACAATATTCATTTAAAATTTGGAAAAACCAGGCTGGGGTGCAGCTCAGAGGTAAGTACCAGCTTAGCATGTATGAGGCCCTGGGTTCAAATCCCAGCACCAGAAAACAAAAGGGAAATAAGTAAAAATTGAAATTCAGCAAAATAATCTCTCTTACAATGAATAGGGAAACCTCTGTTCTCAGAGTAGCACCCACCACATGGCAGGGAATGTTCCTTCCCCTGCTATTATCACGATAAGTGCTACAACTCTTGTCACTTGAGCAACATTTGTATACAATCCTAATCTCACAGGCCAGCCCTTGCACTAGTTCCTCAAGGACCATGGAGGGGGCCGGAGTCCTCCTCCAGGCAACCTGTAACACTGGGACACCATTAATAAAAGCTTGTGGGAGGAAGAAATCCTGTTACTACATGGTGGGAACATTCCATCCGTATTTTGCTGACCCAGAGGTCTACTGTAACGAATATTGCTGGGTCAGAGGGCATCGTTTTGAGGTTTTCATTTTGCAAATAACCAGTATTTGTATGGTCTCTACGTGAATGAAGTGGACACTGTCCCTTTCACAAAAATCTGACAAAAGGAAACAATTGTATAGTGACTCAAGAGTTCACTCAGCATTTTCTCGTGGCCATGTAAGCCCAATCTCTTCAGTGATGGCCAGAATGTAGGACCAGAAAAGTGTCCTTGTAAGTCTTAATAACAGACCCACCTCCCCTGCCAGGCTCCTGCAGAAACAATATTCTAGATTTGCCTCAGGATCCACTGTTGGAAATGTTAACTCCAGCTATTTATACATGGTGGGGTCGGGGGCTTGTGATACTGTGAACAGCACTCTTTCCCACCATTCCTGGGAAATAAGAACCTCATGGGCCTGAAGGTTCCAGGAAACTGTGCTTTTCCCTGGTCCCGTCTCCCACCCCACACCCAATTGTAAGAGCTTCTCTTTGGCAGCAGTTAGCCCAACTGTCACTAAACACTGATGTGTAGAATAACTGAGTCAGTATCTGTCTCACCACTGAGTCTGTGAGCTGAGTGTGAAGCGGAGTAAGTCTTCTCCTTCCACTGCTTCGCTCCATTGCTGCCAATGAACTGGCAGCCCTTTCTATACATCATTCTCCTTAGTCCTGAAGAATCAACTGTGCCTTCTGCAAGCTTTTTGCTAAGAGCATCGTATTTGCAAAGAGTACACATTCATGCACTCAACAAATATTTTTCAGTGCCAGGCAATGTGCTCATTGAATACAGGCCTGTGAATTAAAGTTTGTATCCCAAGGCTGTTTGGCAATAACTGCACAGAAGGTAGCAGAGAGGCAGAGGGAGAAAATGTGTTGGGGGGTGCAGTTTTAAACAGAGATCAAGAAAGGCCTCTCTATTAAAGTGATAGGTAATCAAACATTGAAATATATGCAGGAGCAAGCAGCAGGGTGTTTGAGGCCCTGAGAATAAGAACTGTTAAAGGTGGGGATGTAGCTCAGTGGCAGCATTCATGAGGACCTCGTGGTCCCCAGCACTACAACAAGAAGTGCACCCCCACTATGCCTGGTGTGCTGGCGGGCACTGAAAGACAATGCAGGTAGATTTGGGAGGGGATGACAATAGAAAAGAGAGACCCATGTGAGTAGGCACAAAACAGGACCAATGGGCAGATCCTATAAGGCCTCATAAGCTCGGGCTTTCACTTGGGGTAGGACATGGTGAGCCACTGGAGCCTTATGAACAGAGAAGTGATATGATCTAATTTAGGGTTTGGGGACACGATCACACTGGCTGCTATCCTGAGAGCACAGAGGAGAGCTGGAGAGCCAGACCAGGGAGACTGGCTATGGCAACTGAAACAAGCCAAGCACAAGGTGACGGGCCCTGGGACCCGGATGATAGTTACTGAGATAATTAAGAAGAGAGCAGATTCTGCATACATCTTGAAAGCACGGCTCAAAGGTAGAGATTATAGAAGACAGACTGAGCCAAAATGTATCTGGTTCAGTCATTTAAATCTTTGTTCAGATTGCAAGAAAACGGACGCAGTCCATTATTTTGAAAGACAACTATTTCTTCCTTTGCCCTCAAATCTGAAGGCAACAAGAATGGCATCTATGACTGCCACACTGCTTAATGATCAACTGGCCTCCCACCTGAAAAGCCTCCCCAGAATGCATCCAGACCCATAAGACTGAGGGACAGAGAAGAGAGTCCATTCCAAACTAGGGGTAAGCAAGGCAGAACATTAACCAACAGCCAGCTGGGGTCATTTAGTTCAAATTCAGATTAAAGCGAACTCATTTCACTCTTCTCTTCAAAAAAATAAAAAATAAAAACACCTCTCTTCATAAACACCCTAAACTAACCCTCACTGGGTCTCCTGACATCCTAGTGAGGGGGGTGATGTTTAAGGACTGTTGTTAATGGTACAACAGTGGAAAGTTAGGTTGCTTTGCTTTTTTAAAAAAATCTTAGCATGGGCAAATATTCTATAATTAAGTCAATTTTTACAATAGTAGATAATAATTTGACTATAAATTGTAAAGAATGTAATGATTGCTTATTCTGGCAGCAAAAAAAACGGGACTTTCTGTGAAGTGACTGCCAAGAAAAATGATCCTCCCACTCAGACTGGACCACTGCAAGTAGTAACTGCTAACCACATGCTTTACTCTGTAGTCTGCAACGACGCAGCACTTTGTTTTCATCTCCAACCAAACACCAGACTGAAAACTCAATGGAGACAAATATGCGGTAGAATACAAACAATAATTGAAAGAAGGAATATTCCTTAAAAACACACTATTCCAGAGCTTCATGCTTGCTGGGATGCTGACAGGAAGGGCTTGGTGAACTAAGGGAAGCTGTGCAGTCTAAAAGAAACCACTTCCAGCCGGCTCTGACAGAAGCTGAACATTTCAGAACACAGTCAGGCTTGAAGAGGCTTGCAAAAGAGAGACAGACCCAGTGGCCGTGCAAAAAATGGCCGGGAAAAATGCGAGACCAGGGGCCTGACCCAAGACAGTAGCCAAGGAAGCTGAAATTCTAAAAGCACCTCTGCAGGCACAGCTGACTTTCAACTGACGTCTGGAACAGACAATGTGAGAAGTCCAGGAGAGTTAAAACAAACCACATGAAACATCGCTAAATGAACCACGAAGCAGCATCATATTGTAGGTTAAGGAGAATGAAAGAGACTTTCCTTTTCCCTTTTTTATTTAGGCATCTAGGTCTAGATGTACCTGAAATTTAAAATAAATGGTTTAAACTAATTAAATTTAAAATGTATTGTCTTAGTCTGTTTGGACTGCTGTAAGAAAATACCACAGACTGGGTGGCTTACTAATGTCAGAAATGTATTTCTCATGTTCTAAAGGCTAGGAAGGAAGTCTAAGATCAAGGTGCCAGCAGATACAGTGTTTGGTGAGGCCCACTTCCTAGTTCACAAGTTGCTGTCTTTTCACTGTAATGTCAGCTGGTGGAAGGGTCAAGGAATCTCTTTCTTTTTGGCAGTACTGGGGCTAAAACCCAGGGGTACCCCAAGCCCTGTTTATTTTGACATGGTCTAGCTGAGTTGCCCAGACTGGCCTCAAACTCACAATCTTCCTACCTCAGCTCCTGAGGAGTTGGTATAACAGGGGTGCAGCCAAGCCCAACTCTTGAACTTCTTTTACAAGAGCACGAAGCCCACTCATAAAGGCTTCCTCTCAATATTGCTGGCACTTTGTTTCGACATACAAACTTGGAGGGACTCAAATATTCAGACTACACCAGGGATGAATAGAAATATCTATTTGTAGAATGAATACAAATACAACAATCATTCTAGAACTTGTTTTTGAACCACTAAACACCTGCCACCTGCCTTGCAGTGTGACAGGAATTAGGGACACACAATCTTGCATCAGATACAGCAGGGGATACAAAGCGGCTTCTTAAGGCTCAGTTGGCGACATGGCCAGAGACTATCCTTAACTTCTAATGTTTCTCTTATGATTATACATTGACTTACTTTGGTAAATGTTTAAAAAGTAAACCCCATATGCAAATATTTAAACATGTCACCCCTAACTAAGAACCAAACCAACCCTCCTGCCTCTTGTGGCTTCAGGTTAGAATGTCAATTTCCCAAGCTGAGCACAGCAGGCACTTTGCCTAACTTGGAAGTTCTAGTTTAAAAAGTAAAGACCAAAATCATAAACCAAAAGCTCTCAAGTGAATAAAACACTGAATTAATAATATGCAGTCTTCAACCTATTTTTTTCAAGGTACTAAAGATAGAACCCAGGCCCTTGTGCACCCTTGGGAAGCACTCTACCACTGAGTTAGTCCCAGAACTTTAATGTATTTTTTTAAATAAAAAGACAAAGTGACACATAGAAGGAAAGCACACTGAATCAACACAATTAAAAACCTGGATACTCTAAATAGATAAAAGTATGATTTAACTGAACCTCCCAGTTTTTGTGGTACTGAGGATTGAACCCAGGGAGCTACAACGCTGGGTTTTGTTGTTGTTTTTGTTGTTGTTATTTTTGAGACAGGATCTTGCTAAATTGCCCAGGCTGGCCTAGAAGTTGCAATCCTGCCTCAGTCTCCTGTGCCCCAGCCAACTTTTCACATTTTGGTACTCCTAATGGATTGATTTCTGAAATATACCTTCTAAACTTTTAAATCAGAATATATTGAACACATCCAGGCATGGTGGCGCATGCCTGTAATCCCAGCACTCGAGAGGCTGAGGCAGGAGGATCCTTGCAAGTTGAAGACCAGCCTGGGCTACAAAGTGAGCTCAAGGCCAGCCTGAACTGCAATAGTGAGACCCTGTCTCAAAAAGACAAAAAATTTAAAAAATATGCTAAACATGATTGGTGCATGCTAGTGATAAAGAATGAGATTTTGGTATATTGGTACAAACATATAACATACAGTATTTTGACTATACTGCCATGCCTTCAAAGGTTACACAGGTGCCTCTGAGCGTTGCCCCTCCTAAAAGGCCTCAAAGGGCCAAGATCAGCAAGTTCTGGGTGGACTGTGTTCAGCTTCTCACCACCCCACCCTGTTACAGTCCTCTCTCTGTTCTCCCAGGTGCCAAGTCTTACCTGCCTCTAAAATTATCCCTTCCTGTGACCCATCTCTCCCTCAACCAGCACCACCTGCTACTTCTAATCAGCCACGGAAGGGAAACCAGATAACCAAAGCACTTTATCTGCCTCGTCTATAAGCTCTGTCTTCCAATTTGAATGTAAACTCAAAAGCTTGATTCCTGTTTTACACCTCTTGTAATCCCCAGCACCTAGCCTGCTGCTCCCTTTAATGACTGCTGATGATAAATTTCTAAGCTTTTCCTCCGAGAAGGCATAGGCTTTATGACAGCTGTTTCCATCATTTAGCTTTTCCACTTACTTCCACATTCCCAGCTGTGTTCTGGATGGTTGTGCCGGGCAGAAGCCTAGGGATTTACTGTACTTCTATTTCTTGATAAGATACTTGAAGAGAATAAACACATGGCAAAGAGGACATTAAAGTAAAGGATAAAGAGATTTTTTTACTTTACCAATAAAGAGAAAGGGGAAGAAATATCACCTAGCACACTGACACTTAATCAATAAATGACAGCAAGGCTGGATTCCTTTCTAATTTGCTCCAAAATACTCTCAATGTCCTTGTCTTATGTTTCTACCTGCAGCAAAGCATCACTAGCTGCAGTTTATATTTAACTATTGGTTTAAAAATATCTTTCTCCAAGTGTAACAGACCTTTTCCTAACTGCAAGTTAGCCGAAATGAAAACAAACATGCATGAGGTCTAATTTGAAGCCCTCACTTGGGCCAACACTGTATGATGAATTTCATCAGGAAATTTAGAATTGCAGAATCTCAGACACGGAAGGGACCTTAGACGTTATCTTGGGCTATGGTTTTCAACCATGACACATCATCAGAACCACGGAGGAGCTTTGAAAAACTACCATGACCTATCCCCGTGCCCAGAGGGTATGACTTTGTTGGTCTGGGGGGTGGTACCCAGGCATTAGTATAATTTAAGATCTACCTAAGTGGTTCTGATGTGTGGCCAGGGCTGAGAAGCACCACCATTCTAAAACCCTTCCACCTCCACTTTCAAAGAAAGAATCTCTTCAAAAGTATCAGACAACTAATTGGTGAGAGTTAGACTGAAACTACTCATTCCAACAAAGCAGGTCCTCTCTCTGCAAACTACCTAGGGCAGTGAAGTCTGTCTCCTTCAATTATTTTTCTATCTTTAATAACTCAATATATGCTAAGATCCCTACCTATCCCAAAGTAAATGTACTTACTAAATATTTTATACCTTGGAATCCCACTACATTATTTATATTATTAATATATATTATATATATATATATATATATATATATATGTTACCTTCTTCTATTTATTTTTCAGTGGTGGACATAGA
>PVLD010034886.1:0-12274 GCA_004027595.1 Dinomys branickii | reverse complement strand
GGACTTTCCCACGTCTCGCCCCGGCAGCCTGGTCCGCCCTACCACATCTCCCCCGGCATCTCAGAGAAATACGCCCAGTTTAAACTTCCCAGCTGAGGTCCCGGCATTCACGCTCGCCAAGTCTGTCTCGAGCTGGTGGTGTTTATCAAAGAGGCTCGCTCCCTTGCTGCTCACCTGGTCGCCATCTTCCCCCAGTCTCAAGATAAAAAATTTTTAAAAATCAATGGTATAATCTAGGTAGTGGATTTTCATAAAGTTAAGCAAAATGAAGTAAATGGTCAAAACTGTATTTTAAATAATCAATTAGATTAGTAAGAGATGTACAAGGGGGGAATTAATCAACAAACTTTCAGTCACTGCTGGATTTTTTATAGGATAGTTTAGCTGTGTAGCGAACGTTTATTGCTCTCCTTTAGACTTTTGTTTAAGCTGCTTCACAGCTCATTCTAGGCTCTGTGATACTAGATCCTCTTCATTTCTGATTTGGTTCATTCTTAGATTGTTGGAGAATATTTTCAAGTAATTTTATCAAAAAGGCATCATGCTTTGGGAATCTTTGAATATCTGAGAAGTTATTTTATTACATTTCTTTAAAGGTCTCTTGACCTTTCAAAAACGTAAGGCTCAATAGTCCCTTCCCAAATCTCTGCCTTTGCTTTTTATTTCATAGGACTGACTGTAAGGTCATGTCTTTATCCCTCCCCGCCTCTGAGAACAGTGAATGACTGCCATTTATTAATTATAAGTATGTGTGGCTCATGTAAGTCATAAGGAAAAATAAGAAAAATAAAATAATAGCATTTTTAGAAAATAAAACTTAAAAATGTAAATCAAAATCTTAGCAACCAAATATGATAATGTTTAATATTTTGAAATATTTAATTTTCAGCATTTTCTCTATAGGTTTCTTAGACAGTTATTTCATATATATCGAGTTCTTTATCCCACACTTTTTGTTAGCATGTAGCATTACAGGTCAATTGCCCTATTCACTAAGAAATTCTACATAAAAATTTAACACTCTTTATAAATATATTTCAATAACTACCTGATATTATCAAATGATTTTGTAATATATTCCCCAGGTTTTGTTTGATGGTTTGTACATGGTGCAAAATATTTATATATCCATCTGTTGTGATGTATATATATTTATCTTTAAAAACATAATTTTTATTTTTTTCCTATCTTTTAAGCTAAAATAAGACTCTTGAAAGAAGTTATGGGTAATCTCCTTGAGAGTTGCAAACTTACTAAATTTATAGGGAAAGTTTTTTTTCAGTGAGTACATTCACATTATTCCTGGGAAAG
Source organism: Dinomys branickii (assembly GCA_004027595.1). Lineage (NCBI taxonomy): Eukaryota > Metazoa > Chordata > Mammalia > Rodentia > Dinomyidae > Dinomys > Dinomys branickii. The sequence goes on along the minus strand of PVLD010034886.1, from coordinate 10,963 downwards.
GATCTGCTCAGCTTTCTCAAATTCTGAACACATTCTATTATCCTAATTAGACACAACTACAGAATATCACTCTTTACCAAAACTTTTGGCCTGTATTCATTTCTTTGTGACTTTAAATTTTTAGCATTTAACCTTACCATTTCATTACTGAACTTTATGTGTGATTAATTTTGCTTTTAATATGAGCATGTAAATACATTAGTTTCAAATAATTAGGCAATAAGTTCTGTCTATATCTTTCATCAAGTGATTTTATGCCTCCTTTGTCATATAGTGAGAGTACATATATATACATCTATTAATTTTATATCTGGGAATCTAGTTTTCTATTTCATTCTGGATAATTTTGTGCCCGTATCACACATACATTGATGTAAAACACAGCAAGACTCTATTCCTTTTATTATTTTAATTTTAGAACTTTTTCATTCATTTATTCTCCAGATTAATTTTAGAATTTTTTTGTTGAGTTCTAAAATAGCATGAAATTGCTACTGAGATTATATTAAACCTGAAGGTAAGTTTTGAAAGAAAAAGCTTGGTATATTATACCATCAAGTATTAGTCATAAATATGAATTCTTTCTTCCTTTCTTAAAAATCTTAAAAACTCAATACACAGTTTTATATATTTCACAGTTCTTATTTCAGTTGTTACTATTTTTAGGTGGGTTTAGTGCATATCATTGTTCTCTTCATTATGCATCTCAGTGACCCATTTATCTAGTGACCAATTGAATACATCTTTTCAATTATTATTATTTTGCGGTTGCTTCTCCTTATATTCATCCACCTTGATAAACTTGTACTGTTTTCAAATGTTTTATGATTTCTTTGTTTTGTTTTACATCAACCGATTCATTATTGCTGGCAAAGTAAATACCTTGTGTTTATTATTATTTCATAGATTAGTTATATTTGTTTGGGCTTTTCATGTATTCCATATCATTGTGTTTTTTTGCCTTTTTGTCTTTTTGAGACAGGGTCTCACTGTGCAGTTCAGGCTGGCCTTGAGCTCACTTGGTAGCCCAGGCTGGTCTCAAACTTGCAAGGATCCTCCTGCCTCAGCCTTCCAAATACTGGGATTACAGGCTTGTACCACCATGCCCAACTATATCACTGATTTTGATGAAGTATTTTTCATTCATACAATTTTCCCATTGATACTGATTTTTAGAAAAATTTCTAAGTAGGTAAAACAAAAAGTTGCTTCAATATTTTCCCTACCTTAGTATTTTCCCTTTGTAAATATGTATATCTGTTAAGTTTTTTTTTTAAGTCTTAATGAAATGGTTGGAAGTTCATGATTAGCATAAAAGCAATTGTGATAACATACATCATGACTTTTTTAACATAAAGATCATGAGAAACATGAGTAATGTGATCTTTATTTTTCAAATTTTTAGCTTATATACATTATATTTTTATTTATGTTTTAAAATTTTAAACTTCTGATTACTACATGTTGGCAGTACATAATGATTACATTCATTAGTTGTACATAACTTTCTTTTTACATTTTAAAAGGGCTTTATTGAAGTATAATTTATATAAAGATGCACCTATTTCAAGTGTGTGGTTCAATGAATTTTGATAAATGTATATATCAATGTGAATAAGAAACACATATTGTATTCTCTTTGTATGTAATTCGAGATCTGGCAGAGTCAATCTGTTGTGATAGAAACAGATCAGCTTTTGCCTGTAGATGGGGAATGAAGACTGACTACAGAGAGGCATGACAGGACTTTTTGGGTTACAGAAAAATATGTAACACATCTTAATTCCTTTTTTCATCTTCTTTCCTCCCTTTCCTCTGTCTCTTATCTTCACTGCTGTTTAACGGGAATTCAGCCATAATTTACATTATTATTATTATTTTTTTCTTTTTCATAATTTACATTAACTATGACCGTTCTGTTTTTTTAAGCTGCAGGTCTTTTATTAGACAAAATAATCTTTCATTTGGAGTTGCTTTATGTTTTGGCAAACTTGGATATAGAATTTACTCCTCTAGATTCTTTGATTTGTCAGTTATTTACGATCCTAGGACCTATCCTCATCTCTGTTCTGTTTGCTAGCTACAGATGTTAGTTCTCAACAAAAGTGAAGCTCTGAGAGAAAGGAAAAAGGCAAAACTGACTGGGAACCCAGAGATAACGTATGTGATCGGATTCAGAGATCAGAGCAGAATTACAGGGCCGGGAATATAGCTCAGTGGCATGGGGCCTGCTTGGCAAGTTTTACGGCCCTGAATTCGATTGCCGGCTTAAAAAAAAAAAAAAAACAGAAGAAGAAGAAGAAGAAAAAAAGAGAACAGAATTACAGGACACCTATTTCCCCACCTCTCAACTTGCTGGTCATTTACTAGTTTACTTACTCCTTCAGGAGAGGCTATGAAGAGGTTCTCGGGCTGCCAGTGTCTCCTGTAACTGCTTCCACTCTCTTGGCTGCAACTACTTATCTCAGTCTGTTGTCCAGACCAGACCCCTCTCCTTGCTTATCACCCCTGAAATCTGGGGTTTCAGTATAAATTGTACCGCTGAGATGCATGGGGTCGGTGTGCTGTTTTCCTCTATCTTAAGTATCTTTGACAGTGCAGTGCTTTTAAATTGTATTGCCATGGGAATGGGACTCAAACACTCTTTGGGATTACCTAATTTCTGGAAGTACACCTCTTCAGCCCTAATTCCAGGGACAGTCCACCAAATACACAGATTTTCACTGGAGGTTCCTCAGCTAGTGGGGTTCACTCCTGCCTGATGGATTGTGGTCCGCCATTGTAGGAAAGTTCTGAAGTTTTCCCGTGTCAAAATACATCTATATTCATACTTTAATAGACTGTGAATGGTATCGTTTTCCTCATTGCTTTCTTGGTGGGTTCATTATTGGTGTACAGGGACATTATTGATTTTGATCAGATTCCCTTCATATCTCCTAATTTATATTCCCACTTTCAGGTTCTTACACTAGTGATACAATACGTTGCTTGCATATATTCCTCTGATTTATTTCACTTATGAGTATGGTGTCTAATTGTGACCATTTGCCTATAAAAGCCTCAAATTTGTGTTTCTTTATAGCTGAGTAATATTCCATTACATAAAAATGCCATAGTTTTTTTATCCAGTACTCTGTGGATGGATGTTTGGGTTGCTTCCACAATTGAGCTATTAAAAATTGTGCTGTATAAGCATGGGTGCACATATATTGCAGTGATACAATGTTTTCATATCTTCTGTGAAAATATCCAGAAGGGGAATAGCTGGGTTGAATGGGACCTCTAGACCTAGTTTGCTGAGGAATCTCCAAACTGCTCTCCACAGTGGTTTCACCAGTCTGCATTCCACCAGCAGTGGAGAAGAGTTCCTATTTTCCCATAGCCTCGCCAGCATTTGCTATTGGATGATTTCTTAATGCTGGCCAATCTTACTGGGATGAGGTGAAATCTCAATGTTTTAATTTGCACTTCTTGAATGACTTAAGATGTAGAACATTTTCTCATATATTTATTTGCCATTTGTATTTCTTTCTCTGAGAAGTGTGTATTCATCTCAGATGCCCACTTCTGGATTGGGTCTTTGAATTTGGACAGGTTCATGTTTTTTAATTCTTTGTATGTTCTAGATAGAAGACTTTTATCTGAGGGACAGCCAGCTAGGAATTTTTCCCAATTTGTGGGCTGTCTTTTTACTTTGCTGGTGATTTCTTTAAATGTGCAAAAACTTTTTACTAAGATGAGGTCCCAGTTACTGATTCTTTGAAGTGTTTCCCTTGCAGTTTGATTTTTGTTCATGAACTCTCTTCCTACTCCTATGTCTTCAAGATTTTTACCTACTTACTCTTCCAACAGATTTAGAGTTTCTCTTTTAATATTGAGATCTGTGATCCATATTGACTTGAGTTTGGTGCATATTGATAGACTTGGGTCTATTTTCAGTCTTCGGCAAGAGGCAAGCCAATTTTTCCAGTACCATTTATTAAAGAGGCTTTCTTTCTTCCAGTGAGCTTGTTTGGCTCCTTTGTCAAATATTAGGTGGCTCATTGTGTTTGTGGTTGTGGCTGCATCTTCCAATCTTTTCCATTGATCCTCAGGTCTGTTTTTTAGCCAGTACCAGGTTGATTTTATTACAGTAGCTTTGTAGTATAATTTTAGGTCAGGAATTGTGATTCCACCTGATTTGTCCTTGTTGCCCAGGATTGCTTTTGCTATTCTGGCTCTCTTATGGTTCCAGATGAATTTTAGGCATGTTTTCTCTAGATCCAATGAAAGCCATCCTCAGAGGGAAATTTATAGTGATGAACTCACATATAAAGAAAACAGAAAGAGAACAAATAGCCTAATGCTACACCTCAAACTTTTAGAAAAAGAACAAATCAAACCAAAAGTCCAAAGGGGGGAGATTATAAAACTCAGGGCAGAAATTAATGCTATTGAGACGAAGAAAACACTACAAAAAATAAGTGAATCAAAGAGTTGGTTCTTTAAAATAATAAATAAAATCGATAACCCCCCAGCCAACCTTATCAAAAAAAGAAAGGAAAATACTCAAATTCATGCAATAAGGAATGAAAAGGATGAAATCACTACAGACCCCACAGAAATTCAAAAGATCATTAATACCTACTTCGAAAATCTTTACTCCCATGGGATAGAAAACTTAGAAGAAATTGACAGATTCCTAGAAATGTATGATTACCAAAATTGAATCAGGAAGATACAAAAATCCTGAACAACCCAATATCAATAAATGAGATTGAGAATATCATTAAAAACTTACCGACAAAGAAAAGCCCAAGCCCTGATGGATTCACAGCACAATTCTATAAAACATTCAGCAAAGATTTAGTGCCAAAACTCCTCAAACTCTTCAATGAAATTGAAAAGAAAACAATTCTCCCTAACTCATTTCTGGAGGCAAGAATTATACTGATACCAAAACCAGAGAAGGACCCAACCAAAAAAGAGAACTATAGGCCAATCTCCCTAACGAACATAGATGCAAACATACTCAATAAAATACTAGCAAATAGAATGCAGCGAATCATAAGGAAAATTATACATCATGACCAGGTTGGATTCATTCCAGGAATGCAGGGATGGTTCAATATTCACAAATCAATTAATGTAATACATCCTATCAATACAGCCAAAGACAAAAACCACATGATAATCTCAATAGATGTGGAAAAAGCTTTTGATAAAGCCCAACATACATTCATGTTAAAACCCTAGAAAAAATAGGAATAGATGGCCACTACCTCAGTCTGATCAAAGCCATCTATGACAAACCAACAGCCAACATCATATTAAATGGACAAAAACTGAAAGCTTTCACTTTAAACTCAGGAACAAGACAAGGATGTCCACTGTCACCACTCCTATTCAACATAGTTCTGGAAGCATTAACCAGAGCAATTAGACAAGAGAGAGAAATAAAAAGATTAATCATAGGAAAAGAAGAAGTAAAACTATTATTATTTGCAGATGACATGATACTTTACATGGAAGACCCCCAAAACACCACAAGAAGACTCCTTCAATTAATAAACAAATTCAGCATAGTAGCTGGATACAGTCAATACCCAAAAATCAATAGCATTCCTATACACAAACAACAAACAGACTGAGAGAGAAATTAAGAAACCGTACCTTTTACAATAACATCCAAGACAATGAAATATTTAGGAATCAATCTAACAAAGGATTTAAAAGATTTATACAGTGAAAACTACAGTACTCTGAAAAGAGATCGAAGAGGATTTCAATAAATGGAAAAACATTCCCTGCTCATGGTTAGGAAGAACAAACATTGTGAAAATGGCCATACTACCAAATTATTGTACAGATTCAATGCAATGCCCATTAAGATGCATGGTGTTTTTAACACTTTGTTGCATTTTTTGCCTGTATCTTGGTGAAGAACTTTGCATGTATGTTGATTAAATAGACTGGCCTGTAGTTTTCTTTCTCAGTTGAATCCTTGTCTGATTTTGGAGTCAAAGTAATGCTAGCTTTAAGGAATAGTTTGGCAGTACTCATTTCCTTTCAAATTCAGTACAGAGTTTAAAGGCTTTTGATGATAAATCAATAAAGGACTTTTGATGATAAATCTTCCCTGAAGTTCTCGTAGAATTCTATAGTGAGTCCACCAGGTCCTGTGCTTTCTCAGTGGGTAGGTTTCTTACTACTGCCTCAATTTTATTGCCTATACTTGGGCTGTTCAGAGTATTTTTTTTTCTTTTTGGCTCAACTTTGGAAATTTGCATATGTCTAAAAATCTGTGTATTTCTTCTGGATTCTTCACTTTGTTGGATAATAGTTTTTCAATGTAATTACTTATAATCTTCTTCATTTTGATGGTATCTTTGTGATTTTGTTACAGACAGCTAAGTTAGATAGACATTAATATATAGCCAAAGAGTGATTGGGCTCTCAAGGAAGCTGGCACAGAACATAAAAACATTAGAATTATGGCTGGAGGCAAATGTGAAGACAGCCAGACCTCAAGATGGAAAAGCAATACTGCATTTCCTTCATCCATTTATCTGTTTATGGCCATCTATGCCCTTTCCATAATATAGCTATTATGAATTGTGCTGCTATAAACATGAGTATCCATGTATCACTGTAGCATGATTACTTTGCCTCTTACTGGATGATAGCCTGACGAGGTACAGCTGAGTCAAATGGAATTTCATTTTAAGTTTTTTGAGTAATTTGCATACTGATTTCCACAGTGTTTGTACTGGATTGCATTTCAGTCAAATGTAGAAAGGCATTTCCCCCCACATCCTCACCAACATTTGTTGTTTTCTTAAGTCTTTAATGGTAATTATTCTTACTGGAGTAAAATGGAATATCATTGAGGTTTTCATTTGCATTTACTTATTGGCCATTTGTACTTTTGCTTCTGAGAAGTATCTATTCATTTCAATTACCGATTTTTTATTGGGTCTTGTGTTTTGAAACATAGTTTTCAGAATATATCAGTCTGGGCTGGAGGTTGTTTTAGGACTTAAAATATTTCATCCCACATTCTTCTGCCTTTAAGGACTGTTTTGAGAAGTCTGCTGTAATTCTAATGGCTTTACCTTTATAAGTGATTTGTTGCTTTTTTCTAATGGGTTTTTAGATTCCGTTCTTATGTAGGACTTCTGAGACTTGGATTATGATTATGTCGTGAGGTTCGTTTTTGATTGTGGTTATTTAGGGCTGTGTATGTCTTGCTTATCTGTATGTATAAGTCCTTATCTATATAAGGAAAAATTTATGCTATTACAATAGTATCTTGGTTCAGAAATGACTTTGTTTGCAAACAATTTGGTTCCCAAACAGAAGTGTTTGTAAAATTTTCTTTGGTGGTAAACTTTGCACCAAATGTGGCCAGCTTTTCTAGAATGGTGGAATGAATTAAGTTCATGAACCAAGGTAGTACTATTTTTAGAAGTAAATGGTTTTTTTATGCCATTAATGCTGTGTGTGTCACCAACTGTAATGAATTCTAATTAGATTAGTCATTGCATCATGTGATAACTGATGGATCCTTCTTCCATAATGTCTTGTTTTTTAAAGTATCTCTGAGTTATAGTCACCAACTGTATCAAGGAACCAATGTGAAGAATAGCACATCAGAACTAGAAAATATTTTCTATACTTTCAATAGAAATTTTTTTAATCTCTTGGCTTTCTGTTTAGTATTTTTCATGAACTTTAAGTATTTGCTGAGCTTGTCATTCATGCTTGGTATCATTTTGTGTAGCTTGGCTAGTTTTTTATTAGTGTCTTCTCTGTGTTCCTTCATTGTCCTTATTAAGTCCATTACTTGTTATATCATCTTTGAGCTTGATGACCACCTTATTGATCTTTTTTTCTGCTTGTTTATCAATTCATATAATTTAGCTGTTTGACTTTTCAATTCCTTCTCACTGATGCCCCATAAATCAAGTTTGGGAGAGATGGAAGTTTTTAGAGGCACTTCCTTGCCATCTTTTTTCATGTTTCTGTTGTCATGTGTGTGCATACCTGCACACATGTGGGTGCATGCATGGTTAGGTTAAATGGCAGTTTTCACGGGAAGACTTTGTGATTAGTATGGAGCTCTCTTTAGTTAATGTCTGTTTTCAACTGATGCACTCTGGATTTGGCTAACTGTAAATCTTTGCCTGTGTCTCCAAATCCAACTCTATTAATTTGGGGAGGAGAGAGTGCAGTGTAATTGGCCCAGCACCCAGTTCTCCAGAAATCAACTGCGTTATTGTTGATGACTCAGAGACAAACCAGATATTGCCATATAGCAAAAACCAAGTAATAGAAATGAGTATGCCCCCTGGCAATAGTAAAAAATTCAGCAACAATAATAGAATCAAAGACAAACTGGATATTGAACCAATATAAGCTACTCTACCAGCATTAAAAGTAGAAAAAGAGTAATTATAAAATAGACATAAAAACAATCCAAATATTGACATGTAGAGAATTTCCACTAACTGCAGCTGTAGGGGACGGTGACTTTTCGCATATCATTTTAAGGTAGAATAATTCTAGTTTTAGTGGAAGCCTCAAAATATATCTTGAGAAACATCCCGAGGGGTTGTGAAAAGTTAACTTTGCCCTGGAATGTTTCTGTGAAGACAAAAACACCCAGGCCCAGATAGCCACGTATTACCTTGCCTGGGTTGTTTCATCCCTTCTCCGGCCTTAGGTAAACATTGTAACCATGAGGGAAATGTATGGTTATCTAAAGGGGGACATATAGAACAGAGTACAGAAAGTATATACCATTGTGGTTGGGCTCATGACTGGATACAACATACCAATCTGTTGCCATGGAAACCAAAAATGTATATACGATGGGAACAAAGGCAGGCAGGGGCCTATGTTCCTGACCTGCAAGTCAGGGACTAACAGTGACTGGTCTAAATTAATAAAACTCTGTTTGTCCTAAATAGAGTCCTTTGGTCTCTTGTGGAATTCAGCCCACTTCACCGTTACAGAACAACTACGCCACAGTTAACAACAGAAAATAATTAATAACAGTACCAGAAAGTCAACTAAATATCTAAAGATTAGTAAAGTGTAATTGTAATACTCAAAAATGGAGAGGATGGAGAAGGAAAAATGCAAGAAGGAAAATTTGAAAAATAAGAAAAAGGAAGGTGAGGAGAGGAAGGTGATATAAATAGTTCCATGGAAGAATAAAAGAAAATTAATAAAAGAACCAAAGAAAGTAAAAAAGGAAAAGAGAAAACAGTAGCAAAAGAAAGAAAATGTACAAATCCCTCCAAATCTAAAAAATTAAAGAAGAAAAAGAGAAATGAGCTCAGAAATTCCTCCATGGTTTTGAATGCTTGGTTTCTCTCAAGAGCGTGTGGTACTGGATTCCAGCACATGTGGCTGAGGGAGAGTGAGTTGCTACTAACTCTAGTTTGTTTCCACATTCATAATTCACAAATCCACAAAGTTCACAAACCCACATTCACAAATGGGGGATGAGCCAGGTGTGACAGGTGAGACAGAATGGCACAAAACTATGCTATTGAACCTTAGTCATCTTTTTCTTGATCAAGTGTTCACCTCATGTTTGTAAACCTTTCACTAGTTCTGATAAGGTTGATTTTGTTTGTGACAGTTTAATTGCTGTTTTGGAGGAGGAAAAGGACCTTAGGGTTCCTTAGTTCTGTATTTTCAGGGAAGTTATTGGAAAGAATTTTATATCCCATTTCTGATGTGTTTACTTGTCTCTCAGGCTTAGCTGTCGATTGTAGTTTCTCCAGCACCCAGTTTGAATCATGTACTTAGTTGTCCAGTGTCTAGCTATACAGTACATGGCAGACAAGAGCTTCCTCCATCTTTCTGGTGTGGTTTTGTAGGACAAAGTCCCTACTGAGATACCTCCTTTGGAACAACTTTTGTATGGATTTCCAACAAGTTCCACCAGCACAGCCTGATAGCAGTTTCCCTCCTTTGCAATAGTCCGTTCTCCAACCCTCCCAGTAAGATCTGGATTTCAGCTCAGCAAGCCTATTACTTGGGGAATCTCTTTAGACCCGACCTTAAATTCTTTATATTTTTCTCTCATTATTACTAAATCTTTTGCTACTGCAAGAATGTGTGTGTGTGTGTGTGTGTGTGTGTAATGTCTATATAATATATATATGAAAAATTACACTTATTTTTAACTGTTTAAAAATAAAATTTTAGTTTTTATCTCCTTATGTGCTTTTTCTTTTTAAACTTAATATGATTTTGAGACTTTTCTATAACACAAAATAGATTTGCCCCACGTTGTTCAGGTGTATATTTTTAACTACCTAGATGCCCCATGTTTCAATGAGAATTTTGGTGGACATTTAAATTGTTCCATTATTTTAGCCCCCAAATATTGCAAACAATGTGCTTGTCCTGATATTTTGCACATGTACATAAGTTTAGCCAGTGAATAATTTCCCAGAAGTGAATTGGGCCAAATGGGAGGAAAAATTGCCAAGGTGTCTTTTAAAGATTATTTTTGTCTTGTATGAGACAAATATAATGCTGCTTTATAGATACATTGTAGTATTTTTTGTACCCAGAATTGGTTCATGAGATTATCACATCATGACCAAATCAATAATTTTCACTTTAAAATGTTTTAATAGTGTAAGCCAAAGTTGATATTCAATTTTGGCTTAGTTTTCCCTTCATTGTTTTTTTTTTTTTTTTTTTTTTTTAATTTTAGAAACATAAAAGTACAAAAACATATTGACAAACAGACACCCATTATCATAGAAAATAGTACAATCACAACTAATCTATAGACAAGGTGATATGGTCTCAACAGTAGTTGTTGCTTTATCATTCATATCTTCGAATTGTAGATGTATGGACCCATATACAGACATGCAAATTTAGTCAGACAGTTTATCCTCTCAGCAACAGAAAAAAAAGAAAAAAAAGAAAAAAAAAAAAAAAAAAAAAAAAA